>JAODAL010039300.1:0-38153 GCA_025379985.1 Phyllomedusa bahiana
TTGGCACCCAAGGTTTCCTGCAACTTGCTGTGTATGATGGTTTTGCTTTAAATACCTCATCGTTATACTAGAATTTCAATCAGAGAATGTTCTTAAACTCTGTTCATTGAGTCTCGATTTGTGAGCTGCTGCACATTTTCCTAACCACAAAATGTATCATCCCATCAATGTGTTATCCTCATCTATAAGCCGTAGAGAAGATTGGCTTCAGAGATCATATTTCGCTGGAGAGGACCCAGAATGTATGTGCATTCCACAAACAGCGCTTTGGTTTGTATGAGAATTGTGTACGACTTGATTGTTCTTGTGGTAATGTGTCAGGAGGATGGAACGCTTGCTGTCGTTTGCCACAAATTAGAGCTAAACAATTGGGGGTCTTAGCAGGAGACCCTGGTCTTAAGTCATTATTAAGAGATATGTCTGACACAAATGAATCCTCCAAAGTGTCATTTTTGTCATTTAGTAATAGCAACAGCTGTAAGAAGCCATTATACTGTTGAACTAGATTCTCAGGATCTAACATCAAACTGTTGTCAATATGTTCTTTTAGTAGCGGAAATTCCAATGTACTATTAATTGCTGAGAAGCTAAATAATAAATTAAAACAATAGGGCTATGTGTCTTGCTTTAAGTTTTGCAAACCTTTCTCCAGCACAAACTGAAAAATACCAATATAAAAATAATGATATATGATGAAGTATTACAGGAACATGTTAATAGCCATCTGTGTGAATAATGCAATTTCTTACTAGCTACTATAAACCCTGCAGGATGCCTCTCTGATTGCTACATCTTGTTTTTGTAGAAATATGACTGATTTTCTTTTAAATTGACTCTAAGAGAATTATTTTACACACTATGAACGGCGAAGGAAGCTGATTGCCTCAGCAAGCTCATCTATGACATCTTTAGAATTAACTAGTACTTGAAATGAAGACATTTTTTTAGGATGATACTAGAGATTTACAAGGAATTAGTAATTATGAAATATTAAAATGAGGCAAAATAATTTTATCTAATTCTGTTACCATACAATATTTTTTACTATTCTTTATATGCATAATGATAAAACTCAATAATAAATATTACATTTGATTTAAAATATAGTTTTGACGTATTCTTGTTTTATAAGGCAGTTTGTAGTTTCAGTACTTATTTCAACTGTTCTTTATTTTAAAATAGACAATGTGTTATAATAATTTCACTATGAAACTATTTCTACAAAACACAGAACATAGAATAAAAGAAAACAAAATATGAAATTCTTAAAACAAGTGATAAGTTAGATCTCCACCCAAAACTGAGCATGAATAGAATTAAACCCAGATCATCTACCTATCTATCTATGGTAAAAAGTATGCAGTTTTGTAAGCATTTTTTTTTCTTGACTATAAAACAAAATAAAAATACTAATAACTGTATTGCATGAACACAGCTTTAGTCAGCGGCTTAACAGCTCTAGACTTCAGTCTAACAAATCGTTAATTTTTTTAACTAGATATGTAGGTAGATTAAAGGCAACAAATTGCCAGCACATCTATTCATAACTGAAATAGGCTCTATCTATCTATCTATCTATCTATCTATCTATCTATCTATCTATCTATCTATCTATCTATCTAGATTTCTAGATATTTGTGTTATACTAACTTTATAAGCCATTATTACCCAACATAGCAAATAACTGCAATATATACATGAAAATGTAACACTGCATTAAGCTTAAAACCACACATTTTGCTATGTAGACAAGCAATTTTGGCATCTATGTCTGCTAACACAGTAAGAAAACACAATGGGAAAAAGGAATCTCTGACTGAAACAGACATTATATGCACAATAAATAGTAAAAAATATAGGTAGTATAAGTAGATGCAGCAGTTAACATGAAAAGTTAAGACAAAAGTTACGTTAGATTCTACGTCAGATCAAGTCTAAATAGGAAAAGAGAGAGATGTTTTTTCCAAACTAGAATAAAAAGAATGAATTTGTATGAGATAATGCGGACAATTATGCTATATAAATGCCCATTATATAGCATAAATATTGGCATTATTTTAAACTATTTTTTTTTCTTATTTATCCAAAGCTTTAAACTAGATTCACACATGTAGTATTTGATTTTTTTCTGGCATTTTTGTTAAGCTTCTCTATAAGATTTGAGAAATCCCAGAAAAAAAGATATGTACAAAATGACATTAGAAAAAAATACCTCTCCAACACATGTTATAAAACCCACATTCTTATACACTGGCATTTTATGCAGTTTAAAACATCAGAAAAAACACTGTAAAGGAAGTTTTGTGCTCCTCTGAAGTATTCCCCTCCAAAACTGCATCAAATTATGCCTGTGTGAATCTAGCTGAATGTCCACACTGCTTCCAAACAGAAGACAAAAAAATAAAAAACAAAACATTCCAGTACTTCCTTCCAATGAGAAATAAAAAATTGAATCAACAAAAAGCCTAAAAACAGCTTAATTGCAACAAAGTGCTAAATATAGAAATATGTTAAATCTTCAACAAATTATTAGACAACATTTGAATATGGCTAACTTGTGTAAAATTTTGGTTCAAATCGATGCAATGTTAAACTGTGGCATTTATATAAGTAGCAGTGACGTCTGTATCCTGTTCTTTTCATCCCACCTTCCAATCATCAGTTACTAAATGTTAAGTATTTTATTCTAGCCTGGGGAGAACTGTGAAATAATAAAAATCAATCTAGTAAACAGACTCCCAAATTCTAAAATTCTTTCTTTTCCTCTCTCTCTTTAAGAACATAGAACAAAGTGGGAATGTTTTACAAGTAACCAGCCCCAAATGTTGAGCCATGAAGAAACACCCCATCCATGCGCATTGTTTGGTCACTTTGCAGTGTGTAATTGTGGGTACAATGAAACAAACAAAAAGTACAGCATTCCTAGTTTCATCTGCTTTGGATTTCCTTTAACTTACTTCATCAGACATTAAAGGGTCTACAAACTATGTAAAGGAGCGATGCAGGAATCAGACTCTTAGGAAGTTTAAGGCTGGGTTCACATGATGAGTTTTTACTGCTTTTTTAAAGCCATAAAAAAGCAGCTGAAAATTTACATGCATTGTTTTCCTGTGAATTGCTG
Source organism: Phyllomedusa bahiana (assembly GCA_025379985.1). Classification (NCBI taxonomy): domain Eukaryota; kingdom Metazoa; phylum Chordata; class Amphibia; order Anura; family Hylidae; genus Phyllomedusa; species Phyllomedusa bahiana. Next base: position 3,122 of record JAODAL010039300.1, read on the forward strand.
TCGTTTTGTGTTATTTTTGGCTGCATTTTTGTAACTGGTAAAACTTTTACACTTTTTACTGCAAAGCTGTAAGGTAAAAAGTATGAAGTTTTCTAAGCATGTTTTTTTCCTGACGGTAAAACAAAATAAAAATACTAATAACTGTATTGCATGAACACAGCTTTAGTCAGCAGCTTAACAGCTCCAGACTTCAGTCTAACAAAATCGTTAATTTGTTTAACTAAATATATAGGTATATAAAAGGCAAACAATTGCCAGCACATCTATTCACAACTGAAATAGACTCTATCTATCTATCCCCATCTATTTCATATCTATCTATCTATCTATCTAAATATACAACGCACATACATAAAGAAGGATAAAGAGGGTAACAGCAACTAGTATCTTGATCACAGATCCAAAATATAAAAATAGCAGCACTGTAATGTAAACAAAGGTGCAAAACTTGTGATTTATTGGTCCATGCATAAACAGCAATGACATTTCAGCTCCCTCACACCGAGCTTGAGCAGCAAACCTTTCTAACCATTGGAGTGTTTTTCTTGATAGTGATAAACATTCTTCAGACACATTGCTTGAGTAATTTGCCTTTTATCCAACTTCTCTGAATTTTTCTTTATTATATGTAAAGTTTTTTGAATCAATATGATTATTGTTATTAGTACCAGTAGCAGAGCTGAGTTATTGTTTTACATTTTCTAGTAATCTAAGTATTATATACTGGATTTAGAAGTATAAAAAAGTTAATGTTACATAATGTTCTATAAATGATACTGAAAGAAGCAGATATAGCTCATTACTTTTTTTTATTTTCATAGCACTCATCATGTCACAGGTCATAAAAATGCTCAGTCTAAAACCTCATAGAAAAATAATGGAATGTATGTACATCTGCTTTTAATAGTGTACGATCTAATAATATGTATGAAAGTGTGTCACAATTTATGCATCACACATTTGCGCATAGAGTGTATGCGCAAAAATGTATCTCAGCCACGCCACTTTGAAACTGATATGGATTCGTACGACAGTTTCGCAACAAATGTTGGTGCATTTCTGGCACATTGTATGCTTCTGGCGTGACACGTCCCCACATTTTTGGCGTGTTCAAAAGTGTTGTGTCTGGCACAGATTGCGCCAAGGTTTGGTGTACGATGGTTCATACATCTGTAGAGCAGAGCTACCACAGTTTATTTGGCTCAAAGCATACCAAAAAATGGTGCAGCCCTGTTCATATATGTCACCTAATATGTGTACATTAACAAACTATTTGTCTAAAATATATATATTCATATTTCATTATAAATAAAAAAAATGGTGCAATCTGGATAAAAGATTGTAAAATCTGAATAAAATAAGTTGCAAAGTGAAATGTAAAAGATTTATGTTCTAGGTCTAAGTATATTTTGAAAACTCTTTTAAATGTATTTACATTGGTCTGTGAGAATGGCCTTTCACATTTTTATCACAAAACTCAACCATTTTTTTTCTCTGTTTGCAGCATGTTAATGTATTCAACTGTACATATACCACCCCCAAAACACAATAGGAGGAGACTTAATTATAGCGTTATAGTACCATGTTTAAATTAGATGCCTCGTCATTCATAGCACCATTTCTTATATTACTACCCATCTACTGAGCCAGTTACAGTGCTCCAAACAACACAAATCCACAATTTTCATCAAACTAACCCCTTCCATGTGTAGCTATCTAGTATATCAGACCATTTGCCTGCTTTTGAGTGACAAAGTTTACACATAAAATAGTAGCTGATAACACCCTTTAATCCCATTCAGCTGCACCAAATCTGTGTTCCTGTTCATCTTCCTTGCATTAGTCGTGTTATGTTTTTTCAGTTATATAATAACCACTTTTGCCCAAAATTCCAGGAAAAAGATTGCTCTTTGTAGATTAGGCACAGTATATCATTTCATATTTTTATAGATGATAATGAGCAAGACACTTACCTGATAACATGTAGGGAACAACCAGATCTGCTTTCTCTTTCATGAAATTGAAGTCGAAGAGAAAGAGGAAAAAAAAGTAACTGTGTAAAGGAGGAAAAATGGAGGAAGCACAGGTCAGGCAGCCAGTAAAACTCTTAAATAGTGAGGATGGGAAATGGAGAATTAACCCAGTCTTGTCCCTTCGCTGCTTCGCACTAAAATGCACATACTTTTTTTTTTCCCAAAGAGGCATTACATTACAACCAAATGCCTGTAGACTGGAGGTAGGGAATGTCAATGACTGTTCAGGCTCTCAGGGAGAACTGTTTACACACTCCTTTTTGAAGTAATATTTTTCTAATAATGCAAAATCCACTGGGGTTAATAGGATAACTGGATCCATGTAAAGTAAGCCTTTGAGGGTGAAAAGAACAAGTAAGTGTAAAATTTAAATTAGGCCATAATGGTAAACGGTTACAGGAAAGGTCCATTCAAGTGATTCACTAATGGTATATTGACAGCTGGGACTCATGAATCTCTTGAAATCAGGGGTACCCTAACTTCCCATCTCCTTTTGTGCCCCGGCTGTAAAGTACACAGTTGGCCAGTAAGCCTTGCTCTCTCCATTCATTTTAATATGATGTAAATATATCAAAGTAAACATGCTTGGTTCTCTCCACTTATTTCAATAGGAATTGATTACAGCTGAGTAAGCGTGCCCGGCTTTCTCTAGTCATTTCAATGGGAGTTGAGTACAGCCAAGTAAGCATGCTCGGTTTATTCCATTCATTTTAATAGGCGTTGATTAAAACGAAGTAAGTGTGCCCACCTCTTTGTTCACTTCAATGCGATATAAGTACAGTTGAGAAAGCGTTCATGGGTCTCTCCCTTCATTTCAATGGGAGTTAACTACAGTCATGCACTGCTTTCTCCATCTGTTTCAATAGGAGTTGTGTACAGATGAGTAAGCATGCTTGGCTCTCTATGGTCCTCTCAACAGGTGTTAAGTACAGTCAAGTTAGCATGCTCGGCTCTCTCAGTTCATTTCCATTAGAGTTGATTACAGTAAAGTAAGCATGCTCGGCTCTCTCAGTTCATTTCCATTAGAGTTGATTACAGTAAAGTAAGCATGCTTGGTTCTCTCAGTTCATTTCCATTAGAGTTGAGTATATATAATAACCACTTTTGCCCCAAATTCCAGGAAAAAGATTGCTCTTTGTAGATTAGGCACAGTATATCATTTCATATTTTTAAGTGTGCTCAGCTCTCTAGATTTATTTCACTGGGAATTCTAAGTACAGCTAAGTAAGTTTGCTCGCCTGTACTCAGAATCCCCATTGAAAAAAACGTAGAGAGCCATACATGCTTGGTCTTCTCTGTGATTGAGCAAGAACAAGGGTTAGGGAACCAGAGGTGGGGTCTGCACCTGTCAAATATTTAGAGATGAAGGAAAGACAAACTTCATAGACAATGCACCATGCTATCGTGACACAGAAAGTTATCTCAGCAGCTTTAGTGCTGTGACCTAAGAACAGATAACACAGAAAGCCATTAAATTAAACTTTGCTACATAAATGTCTGAGAGAAGGGAAGGCAATTTTTAGGTAGTAGTCCTATTTGACAGATTGGATTGCATACATTAGACTCTATGGCATCTTCAAAGATATTATTAAATTCACTTAACATTTAATTAAAATGCAATCAGTATAAGAGGCAATATCACTAATAATAATAAGTAAAAAAAGGCCTTCAACCTGATCCAACATGACTGTGCAAATCTTAAAATTCTGAAATCTCCAAGATTGTGAGGCCTTCACCTAGAGTAGGATAATTTACTTCTCTTTATTTTCTGTGTGAGTAAGGTATTATACAAAAATCACAGGGTTTCCATTTTTGAACTATAGTTCAAGAAAGGCTTGGTTCACATCTGTATCAGAGGTTCCATTCGGAACCTCTGTTGAAGATTCCATCAAAAAAATAATGGAACAAATACAGTAACATGCAGACCTATTTTTCCAGTTAAAGTGATGGACAACATGATGGAAACCTGATGGAGCCCATTGGGAGCCTACAGTGTCTGTCATGCTCCAGATGCAGAACTACATCTGTGATGAAGGTTCAGAATGGAACCACCAATGCAGATGTGAACCTGGCCTTACGAAACAAACACACATACCAAACTGACACAGTGCATATAAAGTATGTGTCCTAGACTCTTTTGGTGCCTCACTAGACATTTCTGAAAAGTATCTAAAAAAGAGGGCATGGCATGTTGCAAAATAATGGTGTAATGCACCAAATCTCTTACACAAAGTGCACCACAGGTATAAATTTAGCACATCTTCTGCTTATCTGGTCCAGTTTTATGCTGCCTAACTATAAGACAGTCCTAATAAATTTTCCCAAAAACCAGGCTTTATTTATCAAAACTGTCTAATAATAAATGTATCTCTGTTGCCCAGAGCAACCAATCAAAACTCAGCTTTAATATGTTCAGGGCCGATTAAAAAACTAAAGCTATGGGCAACAGACACTTTTACTGTTACAGTTTTGATAAATGAGGTCCAAAGTGTACCTGTTTTTCCTGCAGCTTTCTTCGGTATTCAATGTTTGTAGTATAGCTCACTATGCAGATTCTGCAATTTGAGTTTACCCATCGACGACAGCTGGTCATAATTTTTTGCAGCGTTTGTTTTCTCTTCCCCACCTTCCAAGAGCCATAACTATTTTATTTTTCCATCTGCAAAGATATGTGACAACATATACTTTTTCACGGTACCATTGACTGTTCCAAATTATGTACTGGAAAACCACAAAAAATTCTAAGTAAGGTGAAATGCAACAAAAAATATATAGTTGTGCCATTTTTTCAGGGGTTTTGTTTTTATAGTTTTCAATCTTCAGTATAAATGATGTGTTATCTATATTCTACAGGTCAGCACTATTATGGTGATACCAAATATGTAGGATTTTCATTAGTTTTAGTACTTTTAAAATACTAACATTATTTTTTTAACTTTGTGCTGCAGTGCCATAGTCTGAGGCCAAGAACTTTTTTGTTTTTCCACCTATTGACTTGAATGAGGGCTCTTTTTTGTGAGTTGAAGTGTAGTTTCAGTATCATTTTGGGATAGATGCGTCTTTTTGATTAGTCCTTATTCCAACTTTCTGGGGATGTGAAATTATGTTATAATTTAATAGATCGAACTTTTATGTATGCGGCAATACCAGTTATGTGTAACATTTTTATTATTATTATTTGTAAAATAGCAAAAGGGGATGTTTTGAACTGTTAATATTTTTTATTTTTAAAACGTTTGTATTATTTTTATACTTCTAGTTGTAGTTCTCATAAGGTACTTGACTACTAGGGAACTCAATCGCTTGTACACCCTTCTTCATTATATACAGTGTGCTGCAAAGTATTCATACTCCTTTTGAAGTGTTCCTCAAAACCTTAAAACCTAAACCTGCAATACACTTTGACACAACTTTATCCCTGAGCTGAGTGATGTGTTCCTTGGTTTTCATGATGCTGTTTGTTCACTAATGTTCTCTAACCAACCACTGTGACCTTCACAAAACAGCTGTAGTTATAGTGAAAACAGCTCTTTTTACTGAGAAGGTAAATTTGATAGGCAATTGGTCACACTGGATTTTATTTAGGGTTATTAAAGTAAAGGGGGCTAAATACATATGCCTGCTGCACCTTTCAGTTTTTCCTTATTTGCAAATATTTGGGAAAGCATGTTTCTTTTTCTTTACACTACACAAATATTTGCTACTTTTTGTTGCTCTATCACATAAAAGATCAATAAAATACATTTAAGTTTGTGGTTGTAATGTTTAAAAAAGAGAGAAAGTTCAAGGGGTAAGAATGCTTGTGCAGATAATACAGAATGTTTTACCAAGATGGTGCTTCTATTACTTCCTACAGAACCATTAACATGGTAGCTATGAAAGCCTTAATTAGGCTTCCAGCTGTCATGGCAACCACTTGGCTTCCTGTAATATCGTTGAAGGGGGGCAACCGGAGGAAGAAGGTGCTGCGCAGCACCATTTTTTATTCATTTAGACGTTGCAGCTAGTGTTGATCGAACTGTTCTGGAAAAGTTAAGTTCTAGTACAACTTCTTGAATTTTTAGAACTGGAACCAAACCGAACATTTTACTGTTCTTTCAAGTAAAGTTCTAGTTCTTGTTCGACATGCCATTTTCAGTATAGTTTTCAGCGGCTTCCTGCACTTTTGCCGGCCATCCAATCAGTGCACAGCACTGAGAAGTGTCAAAACATCATCGCTGAGGTGCTCTCATTGGCTGCTAAAATCACATGGCCATATTATATATATTTCACTGTATACACATGTAAAAATAGAGGAGAAGAAATCCTTCACGGCACTCACCAGTCTTCACATAAAATGCTGTTTATTTTGGCTACTTGTCAGAACATACAGGGCAACGGGAGAAAGAGCGACAGAAAGGCAACAGCCATTTCGCGTGCAACCACGCTTCCTCTAAGCCTACGGTGAACTTGCGTCGTCACGCTTTTATGTCCACCTGTATCTGTCAATCAACATAAAATCACATACAAAATGACAAAGACAAACATATTATAAAAACGATGAAAAAATCATTACGATCATTGAGGCCCAAGCGACCCAGCGCCCCCTGTGCGCAGGATCCAACGTGCTTCCCCACTGTAATCATTTAGGTGCCTATCCATCCCAAATCTGAAGGCAGCAAAATTTGTTGTAGACCTGCAAATTTAACCCTACTGTATCATTCTCATGTAAATCTTTCAAAAGTGTTAATCCATCTGGGAGCTCCCTTCTCACTCCTAAGAGAGAAATAGATGTTCCCTAATTCTTTTATGTAGTGTTCTAATAGTCTTTCCAATATAGAATAGACCACACGGGCACCATAAAGCATATACTACAAAATCTGATTTGCAAGTGATAAAATGTTTCGTTTTATGTGCATAATTTCCAAACTTTAATATTGTACTCTCATCAAAGAATTTACAATATGAGCAATTTCTGCATCTATGGTTACCTTTAGTACACCTTTTTCTAACAATTCGAAGTTGTGCTGGTTAATCTACCTTTTACTAATTCATCTTTGAGATTAGTAGTTCGACGAAACGAAACAAGCGGTGGATATTGTGTTTTCTCCTGGAGCGTTATGTCATTACTCAACAAATACCAATAACGATTGATAGTACGTTTAATCTGATCTGCTAAAGGGCAGTACTGAAATGAAAAGATACATCTATCCATTTTTCTCTTTCTTTTTATTGATTTTGGTTTAATGAGACTATATCTATCCTGTTCACTCGCTTTTTTAAAAGCAGACTGTAACACTTTTTCACTATAGCCTCTGTCACGTAATCTCTTCATAAGATCTAAAGATTGAGCCAAAAAGTCAGAATATTCAGTGTTGTTCCTCCTTAGACGTAAAAACTGACCATATAAAGTCCTGTAACCCACATGGAGGGGTGGAAACTACTACTATGCAATAACGAATTTGTAGCGGTTGGTTTTCGGTACCCTTGTGTTACTATTTTGTCTCCATCTAATTTAATATTCACATCCAAAAACTGCATCTCTTTCTCTCCACATTGTGCTGTAAAAGTCATGTTTAAATCATTACAATTTATGTATCTAACAAATTCCTCAAATTGATCCGCACTCCCGGGACCAAACAACAATGACGTCGTCTATAAAACGTGACCATGTTTTATATATTGTAACATAAGATAATTGTGTTTTATAACATCTCTCCTCCCATATTGCCAAAAAAAAAATTAGCTAGAGTCGGAGCTACCGGGGTACCCATCGCCGTGCCTACTGTCTGTATAAAAACCAATCTTGTCCAAACAAAAAACGTATTATGATTAAGGACAAATTCCAGTAGCCTACATACAAATTCGACATGGCTACTTCCACCTCCTTTCTTCTCAAGAAAGTCCTCACTGTACTTATGCCATCTCATGTCTAATCCTAGTATATAAGTTAACCAAAATCAATAGTACCAATCTATCTCAGGAAACCCAAAAGTTAAATCGAAAGATTATGCAATAAGGTCTTGGTTTTCCAATAAATACGATGGTACACTATAAAGCAGTGGACGAAGGTACCATCCAGATATCTTGAAATTAATTCTGTCAGGGAACCTCTACGAACTATGGGACGGCCAGGGGTTGTCTAGGGATTTGTGAATTTTAGGTAAGAATAAACCAGTAGGGTTTAGATGGTTTGGGGGGCAACAATTTATTAGCTAGCTTCTCTGTCCAGAACCCAATCTCAACACCCTGTCTCAACAACATCTTAAGTGAGTTAGGATGTTTATTCAACGGATTAACTTTCAACTTTTATAAAGTTATTTCCACATCAAGTTGTCCCAGGGCTTCCTGTAAATAGAAGGTTCAGTTCATCACCACAACATTTCCCCCCTTGTCGGTGGGCTTCACATTAAATTGTCATTATTTTTTAATTTTACCAATGCCTTCAACTCATCAGCAGATAAATTAGGTGTAATCACTGGATAAATCAAAGCTTTGAAAATCCCTTAAACACTGTGTGCTGAACACTTCCAAAGTTGAGCCCGGCGGGCAAGGGAGGGAAAAAATATGGATTTGTACCACCCTGAAATTGTTCAAATCCTCACATTATCTACGATATTGCTTTCCTCCCCCAACAATTCAAAACAATTCCAATGCACCTCTCTATCCCATCCAGAAGTTACTCCCTCTAACAAAATCTTTTCATCGACAGATAAGGCCTGTCTCCTGGAAAAAGTTTCCCCTTCCCTAAACATCTCTTTATTTTTGAAGATCTTGTACAAGTTCAATTTCCTCAAGGACTTACTTAGGTCAATTTGAAACTGAACAAAATCAAACCTACTTGTTATACAAAAATTTAAGCCTTTAGACAGTAGGGAAAGGGTAGTGGTATCAAGAGTACACTCCGAAATATTAATCACATTGGACACATTCTCATTATCATTTTTTAAAAGCTTTGGGTGTGAGAGGGTCAGGAGTCTCTACTTGTGCCAAGAGACCTGTTTCCTCTTCGTACCTCCCCCTAACGGGTTGTTTGTTTTTGTTCCTCCCTCCTCGGCGTATCCGCCTCTGTAGTTTTTTGACGAGAGACTACCCCAGTGTCTCGTCATAGTACGAGATTTATCAAAGTCCAGATTATCTTCCATATTACTAGAGTCAGAGCCCCTAAACGGACGCCAATAGTCTCTATTTGATCTTCACGAGGCTTTTCTCTATTCCTCTAAAAGACCCTTTAACGGTATTGCTTCTGCTTATTCCAAGAAAAAACACGATCAAAATCATAGTCAATTTTAAACACGAATGAATTTATCTCGTTCTTTTCCTTTATCTCATTCTGTATAGGTACCGAATCGTCCAAATGGAAGCCCGATTTTATTCATGTCCCCTAAGTCTTGTGAACTTTATCCAGTATTCTTTATAGAGCTTGTCGTGTTCGCCCGCGGGCCCCCCCCCCCGCTCCCTCCGTGACTTTACAGCGGTAGATGCTCCTTTAAAATTCTCTACCTAACTACATAAAATCTTCAAATCTCTGATCTAACTAAGTTGTAATGATCCCGAAGCTAACAGTAGAAACTTTCTCTGTGAAGAAATAAATAATTCGCTGAGTGTTTGGACACAGGCAGAGCGGCACGTCTCCTGCTATGAGACGCTGAGAGACACTAATCATGAACAGGAAGGGCTGTTCTATGTAAAACGAGTCATGTGATTTTTCAGCCAATCGCAACCATACACATCCCAGTTTTGACGTCGCAAACACATCTCACCCGCTCTATTCTTTAAGCTGATTTGCTGGCCGCCAAAATGACAGGAAGCGCCGAAAATGGCGCAATCTTATAGATGATGCACAGATTATTATCCTAAATTAATCGCATGATCTAAAAATTTCGATCAACAGAAAAACGGTGCCGATTTCAACTTTGTTGATAATAATCGCTCAACACTACCCTTAAACCTATCTGACCCCCAGATTAAAAAAGTGCCGGAAAAAGGAGTCTTTGAACCACCATTTTAGTTGAACTGGACATTGACTATATCTGTCCTGGACCGCAGCATGACCCTTAAACCTGCATGACCCACAGATTAAAAATTGCCGGAAAAAGGAGTCTTTTAACCACCAAATTTTTAGTGAACTGGACATTGACTATACCGTCCTGGGCCCCAAGCATGAGCCCCAAACCTGCATGACCCCAGATTTAAAAAGTGCTGGAAAAAGGAGTATTTCAACCACCATTTTAGTTTCACTGGACATTGACTTGCCTGTTCTGGACCACAGTATGACCATCAAACCTGTCTGACCCACAGATTAAAAAGTGCCGGAAAAAGGAGTCTTTCAACCACCAGTTTAGTTTCAATAGACATAGGCTCTCCCTGTCCTGAGCCACAGCATAAGCCCCAAACCTGCATGACCCCCAGATTTAAAAAAGTCCGGAAAAAGGAGTCTTTGAACCACCATTTTATTTTCATTGGACCCTTGACTATACCTGTCCTGGGCCAAAGCATGGCCCCAAACCTGCATGACCCCAGATTTAAAAAGTGCCGGAAAAAGGAGTATTTCAACCACCATATTAGTTTCACTGTACATTTACTAAAACCTGTCCTGGCCACAGCATGAGCCCCAAACCTGTCTGACCCACAATTAAAAAGTGCCGGAAATAGGAGTCTTTCAACCACCATTTTAGATCACTGGACATTGACTATACCTGTCCTGGGCCACAGTAAGACCATCAAACCTGTCTGACCCACAGATTAAAAAGTGCCGGAAAAAGGAGTCTTTCAACCACCATTTTAGTTTCACTGGACATAGACTATCCCTGTCCTGAGCCACAGCATGAGCCCCAAACCTGCATGACCCCAGATTAAAAAGTGCCGGAAAAAGGAGTCTTTGAACCACCATTTTATTTTCACTGGACATTGACTATACCTGTCCTGGGCCACAGCATGAGCCCCAAACCCTGCATGACCCCAGATTAAAAAGTGCCGGAAAAAGGAGTCTTTCAACCACCATTTTAGTTTCTCTGGACATTCACTATACCTGTCCTGGGCCACAGCATGAGCCCAAAACTTGTCTGACCCACAGATTAAAAAGTGACGGAAATAGGAGTCTTTCACCACCATTTTAGTTGAACTGGACATTGACTAAGCCTGTCCTGGACCACAGTATGACCATCAAAACCTGTCTGACCCACAGATTAAAAAGTGCCAGAAAAAGGAGTCTTTCAACCACCAAATTAGTTTCACTTGACATTCACTATACCTGTCCTGGGCCACAGCATGAGCCCCAAACCTGCAAGACCCACAGATTTAAAAAGTGCCGGAAAAAGGAGTCTTTCAACCACCATTTTAGTTTCACTGGACATAGACTATCCCTGTCCTGAGACACAGCAAGAGCCCCAAACCTACATGACCCCAGATTAAAAAGTGTCGGAAAAAGGAGTCTCCAATATTAGTGCAAATGGTATATATACAACGGTATGCTTCCGTAATAAAACATATACATTTTTATTCAAATCTTACATAAAAATTTGAATGTCCAGTGTAAACAGATTCCACACTTCACTTTCTATATATTGTATTGTCATTTATCATTCACCTGGATTTCATTGAAGTATCTCCTTTACTTTGCGTAGTCGCATGGGAGATTCCGTCCGGAGTGGACTTGTTGCATCCAGCGTCTGTGCTGTGTGAGCCTTCCTCAACACTTCACCTCTCAAACAGCGCTCCGGGGGAGGGCTGAGCAGAGAGCACAGAAGAGGAGGGGCTGCTCTCACTGCTCCCTGAGAGTGGTGAAGTTCTGGAGGTGGGCGGAGCTTCTCACTGCAGCGAGCAGAGAGAGTGAGAAGACTAATCATTCGGGGCAGAAGGCTTTACATCCGGGGCTTCTGCCCCGAATGATACTGCCTAGCGACGCCCCTGCAGCTGAGGAACGCTTGGTGGTGGCGGAGGAGGAGGAGGCGGAGACAGAGGGTGTGACAGTGGTTGGATGCATGTGACTAGACATGTTGGTGGTGGTTAAACACCTAAGATTCTTGCCTCTACTTATGCGTTTACGGCAAAGGCGGCATATGACATCGCTGGGTGAATCAGAGGCTTGCTCAAAGAAGGCCCAGGCTTGAGAGGTCCTGAACGGCGATAAGCGAGGAGCGGGGTTTCCGCTGACCGTGGCTGGCGGAAATCATATCAGCGGACTTATGCGACACGCCCTCTCCCTTTTGAGGCGGGACCCGTACTGACCACTACACCATCGTCTTCCTCCTCGTCCAGGATGAAGCCTCGCAAGCAAAATCTGCTGATAAAGACCACGTTGGATCCGCAATGTCGTCCATCATCATCATAACACAGGTGACTTGGTCGTCCTGACATTCTGCATCCAGTGAGCTCGGGGCTATAAGCAACAGGGACTGCTAGGCGTTGCCGACCGCCCGGGTTTTTTTGCCGATTGACCGGCTTCATTCTCCTCCTCTGATGGCATCAGTAACTGGGCGTCAGAGCAGACAAAATCATCCTCTTTGGCCTCTTGATCTTTTAACATGCCTTCTGACCCCAACCGCATTTTGTCATCAAAGAGGTCTTCAGAAAATGGATTATCCACAGTGGTGGGTACACGAGTTGATATTTGGGCTGCCTTCGCTTCATGTTGGACAGATGCTGATGATGCTGATGACGACATTTGTGGCCGTGACTGGGAGGACGAGGAGGTAAGACTGCTGTATGCAGGTTGCATTAACCACTGAAGAACAGATTGGCGACGCTGTTCGTTACTGAGATTCACAGGGCCCTGACCCAGCGATGACAGGCCTGACGGTCCTGCAACCGACAATCCACTGGCTTGCGTGTTGTCGCCAGCACTGGAAGGAGCACCTTCTCTCGTACCTCTACCTCCATGTCCTACCCCCCTCTTTGCTCGCTTACCACCTGTATTTCGCTCCATGTTCAGAAAGATAAAATTTGAGAGGGTATGGAAGAGTTTTGGAACGTCTCTTATTAAAAGACGGCAAATCACAGCTATTCTCAAATCCCTCAAATCAAAACAAAATTGCTGTATTGAAATTTAAGTGCAAGGTGCCTCTATCAACAAAGCTGGCCTGCCCAAAAGTGAAAAAACACCTATCTGAAATGTATACGGATAATAAACGGTATTTTTTTCACCTAAAAATACACCTGCGGTGACGACAAAATTGCTGTATTGAAATTTAAGTGCAAGGTGCCTCTATCAACAAAGCTGGACTGGGCAAAAGTGAAAAAACACGTATCTGAAATGTATACGGATAATAAACGGTATTTTTTGCACCTAAAAATACACCTGCGGTGACGACAAAATTGCTGTATTGAAATTTAAGTGCAATGTGCCTCTATCAACAAAGCTGGCCTGCCCAAAAGTGAAAAAACACCTATCTGAAATGTATACGGATAATAAACTGTATTTTTTGCACCTAAAAATACACCTGCGGTGACGACAAAATTGCTGTATTGAAATTTAAGTGCAAGGTGCCTCTATCAACAAAGCTGGACTGGGCAAAAGTGAAAAAACACCTATCTGAAATGTATACGGATAATAAACGGTATTTTTTGCACCTAAAAATACACCTGCGGTGACGACAAAATTGCTGTATTGAAATTTAAGTGCAAGGTGCCTCTATCAACAAAGCTGGACTGGGCAAAAGTGAAAAAACACGTATCTGAAATGTATACGGATAATAAACGGTATTTTTTGCACCTAAAAATACACCTGCGGTGACGACAAAATTGCTGTATTGAAATTTAAGTGCAAGGTGCCTCTATCAACAAAGCTGGCCTGCCCAAAAGTGAAAAAACACCTATCTGAAATGTATACGGATAATAAACTGTATTTTTTTCACCTAAAAATACACCTGCGGTGACGACAAAATTGCTGTATTGAAATTTAAGTGCAAGGTGCCTCTATCAACAAAGCTGGACTGGGCAAAAGTGAAAAAAACACGTATCTGAAATGTATACGGATAATAAACGGTATTTTTTGCACCTAAAAATACACCTGCGGTGACGACAAAATTGCTGTATTGAAATTTAAGTGCAAGGTGCCTCTATCAACAAAGCTGGCCTGCCCAAAAGTGAAAAAACACCTATCTGAAATGTATACGGATAATAAACGGTATTTTTTGCACCTAAAAATACACCTGCGGTGACGACAAAATTGCTGTATTGAAATTTAAGTTCAAGGTGCCTCTATCAACAAAGCTGGCCTGCCCAAAAGTGAAAAAACACGTATCTGAAATGTATACGGATAATAAACGGTATTTTTTGCACCTAAAAATACACCTGCGGTGACGAAAAAATTGCTGTATTGAAATTTAAGTGCAAGGTGCCTCTATCAACAAAGCTGGACTGGGCAAAAGTGAAAAAACACCTATCTGAAATGTATACGGATAATAAACGGTATTTTTTGCACCTAAAAATACACCTGCGGTGACGAAAAATTGCTGTATTGAAATTTAAGTGCAAGGTGCCTCTATCAACAAAGCTGGACTGGGCAAAAGTGAAAAAACACGTATCTGAATGTATAAGGTTAATAAACCGTTTTTTTTGCACATAAAAATACACCTGCGGTGACGACAAAATTGCTGTATTGAAATTTAAGTGCAAGGTGCCTCTATCAACAAAGCTGGCCTGCCCAAAAGTGAAAAAACACCTATCTGAAATGTATACGGATAATAAACGGTATTTTTTGCACCTAAAAATACACCTGCGGTGACGACAAAATTGCTGTATTGAAATTTAAGTGCAATGTTCCTCTATCAACAAAGCTGGACTGGGCAAAAGTGAAAAAACACGTATCTGAAATGTATACGGATAATAAACGGTATTTTTTGCAAATAAGAATAAACCTGTGGTGACGACAAAATTGATGTATTGAAATGTAAGGGCAAGGTGCCTCTATCAACAAAGCTGGCCTGCCCAAAAGTGAAAAAACACCTATCTGAAATGTATACGGATAATAAACTGTATTTTTTTGCACCTAAAAATACACCTGCGGTGACGACAAAATTGCTGTATTGAAATTTAAGTGAAAGTTGCATCTATCAACAAAGCTGGCCTGCCAAAAGTGAAAAAACACCTATCTGAAATGTATACAGATAATAAACGGTATTTTTGCACCTAAAAATACACCTGCGGTGACGACAAAATTGCTGTATTGAAATTTAAGTGCAAGGTGCCTCTATCAACAAAGCTGGACTGGGCAAAAGTGAAAAAACACCTATCTGAAATGTATACGGATAATAAAAGTGGAGTTTTGCACCTAACAAATAGACCTGCAGTTACTAGAAAAGATCTGTATCCTAATATAAGTTCAGGCTGCCCAACATACAAGTAATATTTCAACAGAAAACTGTTAATAAATGCCATTGCAATGCAATGTCTAAACTAAGTCTGGGCTGCACTATATCCACTATCCTTTAAAGAGCTTGTCTGTGTTTGCTCGCGGCCCCTGCCCCCACTACCTCCGTGACTTTACAGGGGTAGATGCTCCTTTAAAATTCTCAGTCTAACTACCTAAAATCTGCAAATCTCTAATCTACCTAAGTTCTAATGTTCACAGCTAAAAGTAGAGCTGTCTCTGTTAACAAATAGAACAATTTCGCTAAGCTGTTTGCTGAGCTGTTTGGACAGAGGCAGAGCACACGTCCTACTCCTATGAGATGCTGACACACACTGAGGCAGAAACAGGAAGGGCTGTTCTATGTAAAACGAGGTCATGTGATTTTTCCAGCCAATCGCAACCATACACATCCCAGTCATGATGTCGCACACACAGCTCACCCTACTCTATTCTCTAAGCTGATATGCTGGCCGCCAAAATGACAGGAAGCGCTGAAAATAGCGCGATATTAATAGATTATGCACAGATTTTAACCTAAATTTTCGCGTGCCTAAAAAATCCGATCAACATAAAAACCGTGCCGATTTCAACTTTGTCGATAATAATCGCTCAACACTAACACTAAACATAGAAAGTGCCTCCAGCCGGTTATAGCTCCCCCATTTGTGCCACCAGTAGGTAGGAACAAATCCCATATAGGCAGCACCCCAAATTAGGCAGACAGATACGTGGATGCTCTTTTTAGGTAGGTTAGAATCTAAAAATTAATCAGATAAGTAGGCAGACTCTTCCTATTAAGTAGGTAAAGTCCCCCTTCCATATAGGGTTTCCCTCTAGTAAATAGGTAACTAGATAGGACCCCTCCAGTAGTTAAGTAAGTAGATAGGTCCCCCTCTATTAAATAGGTAGGTAGATAGAGCCACCTCTAAGTAAATAGGTAAGTAAATAGGGCCACTTCTAGTAGGTAAGTAGGTAGATAGGGCCCTTTCTTGTAGGTAGTTAGTTAAACAGGGCTCCTTCTAGTAGGCAGGTGGATAGATAGGGCCTTATCGATCTACTATCTACTACTTTTGCACAATAGATATACGTTTGTAAAGAAAAATATTTTTAATGTCGTCATAGTCTGATAGCCATGGTGGGATGAGTAGACATTTACCTTGGTACCATTTTGGGGTTAATATGATTCTTTGCTCACTTTTAATCAAGGTTGGAAGGTGTGATGAATAAAATACAGCAATCTTGGTAGCGTTTCTTCTTTTTTTTTTACAGCGTCACCCTGCAATATAAATAACATGCTAGTTTTACTTAGCAGCTGAATATGATTACAGCAATACCTAATTTTTATTTTTTTTAATGTTTTACTGCTTTTACACAATAAAAGCACTTGCTCAAAAAAAGAAAGCATGTTTTTGCATCGCCATAGTCTGAGAGCCATAATTTTTTATTTTTCTCTTTACAGAGCTGTGTAAGGGCTTGTTTTTTGCAGGATGAGTTGACATTTTTATTGGTACCATTTTGGGTGGACAAGAAGTTTTGATCACTTTTAAATGTGTTTTTGGGGTGAAGAAACTACTGCAATTCTAGTCACCATGCAGTATGTGTCATGTTAATTTTACTCAATGGGTCAATATGATTACGGCGATACTCAATTTATATAAATATATATTTTTATGTTGTAGCACTTAACAAAAATGTTTTTTTTTGTATAAAACAATATTTACGCATCGTTATCGTCTAGTAGCCATAACTTTTTTTTTCATATACAGAGCTATGTAGGGGCTTGTTTTTTGCAGGAAGAGTTGACATTTTTATTGGTACCATTTTGGGGGGACGAGATGTTTTGATCGCTTTTAAATGTGTTTTTGGGGTGAAGAAAGTACTGCAATCCTTTTCACAATGCAGTATGTGTCATGTTAATTTTACTCTATGGGTCGATATGATTACGGCAATACCAATTTATATGTTTTCTTTATGTTGTAGCTGTCACGTTCGCACCATCTGGCCCCGGTCGCCGGCCACGGCCGCTGCGACCATAACTGCGGCTTGGCTTTCCTTTGTGTGAACACGGTTCTTAGTCCTGCATCTTTATCGATTTCTGGCCGACGCCCTTGGCTCTGCTTCCTCCCTTTCCCTATTTATAGCCACTGCTTCCTTCTTCCTGTGCCTGCTATACTGATTCTGTCCTTATAGTTAGCCTTCTCTCTTTGGATCTCCTGTACTGTTTGACTCTGCTTGCGTTTCTGGTTTCTCTTTGTCTCACGATTTGGTACCGCACTGCCCATCTTGTTATCTACTAGGACCGTCCGACTACGCCTTCGTGTTCTGTGTTTGTTCGTCTCTTCTGTGTTCACTTGGCTCAGTGCAGTTTCAGTCATCCGGTTGGGGCCGGCCTTTTAAGGAGTCGGGTTCCCAAAAGGCAGGGACAGAGGCTGGGACTAGTGTCAGGGCCTCACTTGTCTGTGTCTTTGTGTGCATCTCTGACCATCCCTGACGGTAGCACTTAACAGAATTTTTTTTTTTTTTTTTTATAAAACAATATTTATGCATCATTATCGTCATATAGTAGCCATAACTTTTTTTCATATACAGAGCTGTGTAAAGGCTTTTTTCTTGTGGAACGAACTGACATTTTCATTGGTACCACTTTGGCATTTGTATGACTTTTTGATCTCTTTTTATTCCTTTTATTTTCAAAAATAATCCTGTAAGTTTTTGTTTTTTTTCTTTACCATTTTTTTTGTGTGGGTTAAATAACATGACAGACTAATTAGCTAGGCCATTATGTATGTGGTGATACCAAATATGCATACTTTATTTATTTTTTTTATCTTTTTTGGGTGTGATTGGTCTTTTTAAAGGGAAAAGGGCGGTAAACATCTATTTATTTTATTTCTTTTGTGTTTGTTTTTTTCCTTTTATTAATTTTTTTCCCCATAGGGAACTTTAATCAGTGATCTTTAGATTACTGTTACAATACAATGCAGTACATAGCTATACTGCTATGTATTGCTTTCTGTCAATCACTATGCAGGGCAAAACCCTCAGGGCACGGCTGGGTTTATTGACTTCACAGGCAACCCGGAAAACTTTGTTAGGCTTCCAAGTTGCTAGGGTGAGCATCAGCACTCTGCAATTGTGCCAATGCAGACAGCGCCCCTTAGCTGTCACAGTCGCAATTTATGGAGGCAGCTAAGCAGTTACTTAGTCTCAATCAGAGTGGACTCTGGTCTCGGGAGAAAGAGCATGAAGCCAGTTGTAATATTTTCATGCTTCAATCGTGTGAGCTCCGCTTGTGAGCCTACATTATGTCCAGGATTTACCCATAAGTCCATTTGTTAGAACACCTACCCGCACAAGATGTATGATGGGTACATCCAATGTCAGGAAAGAGTTAAGCAAAAATCTCAAATCATCTGTGACGGCAACACTTTGCCAGGGGAATCAACTCCAGTGGTCAGCCCTGACACCCCAGTCCAATGCTGATAGTCTTTGTTCACTTTTGCCTACTTGTTTAAAGGGTGTCCCGGGACTTATTTATGCACGTTGGTCCGTTGTTTATCTTCTATTATTACTCATACCGGAAAGACCAACAAGCATGAACAGGTCCCGGAACACCCCTTTAAAGCTATTCAATGAGATTGGAATACCCCTTTGTTCTTAAATCCTGCACAAGTTAAAAAAAAGCCCTCACAATTTCCCATATTTTTTAAGCTGTTTTCTCCCACTTTTTTGCAGTAGTTATTGCAAGTAAATTTTCTGTTCTTAAATTCTTTCCTGTGCAGTGTAGAATTATTTTATAGTTATGCTACTTACCCCATGGTTCTGTAGAGGAGATGCATTGTCCCCTAACCTCATGCAGGCTAGAGCACTAAGAAAATAGTTCTGAAACATAAACAAATCATGTGCAAATCACTAGAGAGAGGCGCCCATCACTCACTACACCGCACAGTTAATAATATATGTATGCTACCTGCAGAGTCTGTCTGAACCTGGAAAATGCATGGGGTACGTGCAGAAGAACACAAATTCTTGCTATGTTGAGCGCTAGAGATGAGATGTACTGTAAATAATCTTAAGAGTTTATTGGTAATGATGAATGTTTCAGCGCTGTGGAACAACTTTAAAGGGTAACACAGTCAATCCAACACCTTTGTAGCAAGCATGCTGAGACTATTACTATCACCAGATCCTGAAATGTAAAATCTCCCTGCTCACAGTAGGTGTTGAGCTATGCGTGAAAATTAGGGTTATACTGAGAAGAAAGGTGTCTTACAATTTTTTAAAAAAAAGATTAAATAATGTCTTGGTCACATTGAAACATTTATTGACTCTGCAATACAAGAGCTTCCAGATGGGTTTTCCAAAAAGAAAGCTGAATTTGTTGGGGATTAAAATAATAAGAACACTGCTTAAAATTTCAAAAGTCCTTTTAAAAAGCTCTGGTAAAGAGGGGATGGTGGCTACACCTGCACCTACAAAATGGCACCTACAATTATTCAGCTTAAACAGTCACATATATATGTAAAAAAAACGCTGTTTTCCCTTAATTTGTGTTGTATCCTTTGCACCGCCCTTTGTGCTTAGGTGGAGTACAACCCGGCCCGTTGTCACACGGTTTTCCCGGCCCCAAATTCCAAACCAAAAAATAAAGGCTTCGCGATCAAAGATAAAAATTTTAAAAACCCGCGAATTTCGGGTTTAAAAAAAAAAACCTTTTTCTTTCCTTAGACCGGGGGTACAGGGGATCAGACCTACGCATTTCGGGGGTTTATAATTTTTTCCCCTTTTTCAAAGGTTTTATTCGCTGTAGAATTTAAGGCGGGCATGAATGAAAAATTTTGGGGTTAACACCGGCAAAAATTTTTTGGCCCCCACTTCCAGCATAGAATGTGCCTGAGTTATGAACCCACTCTACAGCGTGTCATCAATCAGGTGCATTCTTGCGCTCGGGTGACAGTTCGGATCAGGTATACTACTTTGAAAGTGGTATACCTGTTCCAGCAGTAATGTACCCAGAAATGCCGTTGCGAAGCTACAAATATGATGCTTCGCTACGGTTCTAATGCGCCAAGCCTCCTGCAGCCCCCGGGGAGATCGGGCGTTTTAAACGTGCCACGGGGCTTGTAATCCCCTTTAGAGTGGTGCGGGAGGTTTTAAATGTATGAATGGGGTGCCCCCTGTTTGGGCTGTAAAGACACCAGAATCTGTGCACCCCCTTACAAAAATGTCCCCCCGTAATGTTTCCTGGACCCTTTTTTGGTGCTTTTTTTAAAGGGCTTTTTTTTTGGGAAATGCACAGCATTAATTTGTGTATTTTTGCCCCCAAAAGGCTAAAAAAAGCACCCAAAAAAAAACGATCCGTGTGAAAGCACCCTAACCCTTTTTGGCCTTTCTGACTGGCTAAGAGGGTTCCCATCTAATAGGTGGTCCCAGCTCTTTTCCCTTAAAAATATTTAAATTTCAGTGGAGTGATCATGACATACAAGTTTCCATACATCTATAAAAAGTTCTCCTAATAAAGAATGTTCCCCTTAAGCTAACATATTTAAAAAATACTAGGTGAGATAAAATTTTACGTCCCAAAATTTTTTTTGAACAAAGCAATACATTTTGATAATCACAAAAAAAGGTACTGTACTGACAATCTCCACGTGAACCGTTATCAATACAGCCCATAAATTTATAGCCCTTTTTAAAACCAGGCGCTAAGGGTAACGTCCTACACAGTTAAAAGGGGAAAATAAAGTGAGTTTTCCCCAAATTAGTTTATTATCTCACCCAAAAAGCTATACTAATATTAAAGGTTGCCTATGCATAGTCTCATAATAGTCTCTGCGATTCACCATACTGTAGTTATAACAACATGGTGCATCAGAACACAGATGTGTACAACCTGTCCATATGTATGTTAGTACACACATAGGGCCCCATTTGTGAAAACTATGCGTAAGTCTGTCCCTGTTGTCCCGGCAATAATCAGGGTCGCTCTTTTTTCTTTTAAAGGGTATGTTCCCCCGAGCGTATTCTAAAAAGTGAGAGGGGGCGGTCCATTGTTTTTTTCACCCAGCGTTCAATATGCATCGGGAAAGTGACTAATATTATCGTAAATTGGGTTTTCATTTCGGGCGTATTGGAAATACACCCCTCAATTATCTGTTTTGAAATATCCCTTTTGCTTGGAAAAAATGAAAGCTGAGCTTGATTGGTTGCTTTTTGGGTTTTAAAAGGAAGTTGAGGGTATTTCACATGACATTTTTTAAGCTTATTTTGGGGTGTATTTTGAGTACAATAAGCCCCTAAATAACTGTTCAAAATGGCTGTAGAACACTTCCACTGATTCACATGTAAAATCCGCACCATTATTCACATTTGCGTTTTTGCGGCGAGTATTTGGAATAGGTTTTACTGGAGAAAATTTTTGGAATCCCTTTGGAATCAATGGGGATTGGATTTTTGGCACAGAAAAACGCTCCAGCACAAACTGGATCTGCTTGCAGCACAATAAGCTTCTATCCTACCTTGTCATATACCTTCTACCTTGTCATACACCTCATTAAGCCCGCTTTCCATGCCATTTGCTAGCTGCAATTCGAAGTGATCGACAGGCTTTCTAAAAGCAAAGAAAATGCTGCACACTGACAACTAGGGATAAGTGTCTCTGCCATTATTGTTTATTTCTAGGTTAATGTTCATTTAAATTCTCCCATTCTCAGACCTGGGTTCACTGTCCTACACCTGCTGATCAGTTGTGTCCTGAGCACTCATACATTCTGCAGATAAATTTGCCCCCAATTCATCACAAACATTGAGAGAAGAATCATAGTGATCGCTGCTTCTCAGTGCAAGGTCTGGATCATTATAGCTGTTCTATGTACAGAGAGAGGGACAGATGATTGGTAAAGTGCAAGACACGAGTTTAAAGCAAGACATTTTCACATTATGTTTAAACTTACTTCCTATTTCTACATAAGCAGAAGATAAATCCATTGCAGCTGGCAGTGTGCGGGGCTTAGTGATCCCTAAAGTCACTCTCCCGGGATGGTCAGTGAGTGAAAAAATGCAGCTCATTCTAAATAAATTCTACATATTATTTTATATATTAGTATAATATACACAGTGGGGAAAATAAGAATTTCATACGCTGGCAATTTTACAAGTTTTCCGACCATACTAAGAATGGAGAGGTCTGTAATTTTTTATTGTAGGTATATTTCAACTGTGACACACAGAATCTAAAAAATAATCCAGAAAACCTCATTGAATGATTTTTAAATAATTAATTTGTATTTTATTGCATGAAATAATGATTTGATCACCTACCAACTAGCAAGAATTCTGACTCTCACAGACCTGTTACTTTTTCTTTAAGGCCTCGTTCACACGGCTTATTCTGGGACGGATTTCAGCCGTATTGCGCGCCGTATTTGCGCTGCAATACGGCTGAAATCTGTCCCAGTCATTACGGTAATCCACAATTCTCATAGAGAACTATGGATTACGTCTCCACATTATCCCAGCGGGATACGTGCCGTGGATATTGGCTGTCTATGGGGCCGGCGAGCTGCCGCCCCCACCCCGCCCCGTACACACGCGAAATCTGTCCCGCAATTACGGCGTGTATAAGCCGTGTGAACATCGCCTAAGAATCCCTGTATTAGTTGCACATGTTTGAACTCATTACCTGTTTGAAAGACAACTGTCCACACAATCAATCACACTCCAAATACAAAATTGTAGTCCTGTACAAGACTGGGAAGAGCTACAGGACAATAGGCAAGCAGCTTGTTGAGAAGGCAACAACTGTTGCCGCAATTATTAGAAAATGGAAGAAACACAATATGACCGTCAGCCTTTCCCGGTCTACAGCTCCATGCAAGATCTCTAATCGTGAGCTAAGGCTGATTCTGAGAAAAGTCAGGAATCAGCCCAGAATTACATGGGAGTACCTGACCAATGACCCGCATAGAGCTGGGACCACAGGCTCAAAGATTACCCTTAGTACCGCACTACACCAGTGATGGCTAACCTATGATATGCCAAGCATTTTTGGTGACATGCGTCATGGTGCCGTTTAAGCCATGTTTGCCCCGCCTCCGGATGCTGACATTTTCTGATGGGTGCTCTGGCCTCACTAAAGGAGGTAATATGGTGCCATTTTGCTGCACTTGCCCCGCCTCCAGATGCTGACACGGTCTGCTGGGTGCTCTAACCTCACTAAGATAGATAAGATGGCACAATTCGTGCTGAGCTTGCCTCACCTCCGGATGCTGACACTGTCTGCTTGCTGCTCTGGCTTCACTACCTGACAGCATCAGCATCCGGGAGTGGGGCAACTCTCCTACTGAGTGTGCAGCACGAACGTCACCATCTTTCTTCCATTAGTGAAGGCTCTGACAGTGCTACACGCTGTTTTATGGTACACAGTAGCCAAAATTTAATCAGGCAGATTGAGCACCATCTGGAGTAAGAGTAAAAGCTGGTATTCATATTAGCCCGAACTCACAACTTCTGTGATCTTCAATTGGTGTCAGGAGTCACCGGCTGTCAATGAATGTGATATCTAGCTGTGCCGGGCCCCAGGGTTTAAAATTTTTTCCCCAATTCCCCCCCAGGATTAATAAGTGGGGGGTGCAAAACCCCCAACTATTTTTTTTCTACCCATTTTTTGTGTGTCTTTCAAAGGGAAACAGGTAATGCAACATTAGATAACAGCCCCCAGGAAGTACTTAAATTTTTGAAACTATTGCCCCAGGGAAACTTTCAAACACTGGGAACATTTTTTCATAAGGGGGCAGATTTCTTTGGGGGACTGGAGAGTCCCTCTTTTGGTGTTTGGGTTTCTCACAATTTTTTGGGGCTAAAGAAGACCCCATCAAAGACTCTAGTGTAGTTAAACCCAAATTTTCCTAAGGGGTAACAGGCTATGGGCCCGCCCCCCCGCACCCCTGGGTGGAAAACCCAAAAAAAAAAAAGGTTAAATTTTAAAAAGGGAAATGGGAGTAGCCCAAGCCAAACCCCTTTCAAGGATATTAGGTTTTGTAAACAATTTTTGCAGAAATGGCAAAATCATTTTTTTGGGGTTTTGTGTAAAAAGAAACAGAAGATGCAGTACGTGGGACATAAGAAAAAATTTTGAAACCCAAACATTTCCCCGCTCTTGAAAAAAAAAGGGGGATAAAAAAAGAATTTCATTTCCAGGCAGGGTACACCCTTTTTTAAGAGGGCAATTAATTTTCCCTCCCTTTTAAAAAATTTTTAAGAGGCTCTAGAAATTAAAAATTTGCCCAAATTTTCACATTTCTCACCCATAACCTTTTAACTTTTCTAAAAAATTTCACCAGTTTTATTTTTATGTCGGGAGGAAAAAAAAGCAAATTTTTAAGAAATATTTTTTGAAATACCAACCCCGTAAAAAAATAAACATAAAAACCGAATAATGGGACCTTTAACACAAACGTACAACATCAATTTAAAAAACTTTAAAGAAATTTTTAAATATAATTTTTCCCTCTTTTTTGAAGAAAATTCCCGTGGGCACATAAAATGCTAAATTGGGTCGTTATTGGTTTTATTTGAGGGCTCAAAAAATGTTGAAAGGTTGGGAAAAATTAAGAAAAAAAAAATCCGTGCAAAAAAGTAAAATCAAAGGGGCAAAATGGTTTTGGTTGTTAAAACAAACATTTTTGTGAAACCAAGCAAATTTATATCTCTAAAGATATCTCTAAAGTTGTTTTAGAGACGACAGATAGGGCACCCCAGCTTTGGGGGAAAAAAAGGGGGTTTTTAAAATTTTTTTATGGAAGCAAAAGGACATCCGAATTTTTGCCTTTTCATTCTATTAACCCCCTCAGGAAGGGGTTATTGCCCCAAGGGGGATTCACCGAATTAATGTCCGTTTTTTAAAAAAATTTGTAATTTAATAGTCTTTGACCCCTTCACATTTGAGGAAAATTTTTTGCACCCCTTTTCTGGAAGTTAACTTACCTAAAAGTGGACTGCGAAGTTTTAAAAATGGGGGGAAAAATTGGGTGAGCCAAAAGGGAAAAATTCTGGAACAGTTTGTGGAGTGCTTTTCAGAAAAATTAAAATTTTTTCTTTGAGGATAAAGTTTTGGGAAAACATTCCTTTAGTCACTGAAACCCTCAGTGGGTCAAAACACTGATGGGTTTTTACGATCTCTTTTTTCCTTTTTGAAGTTTTAAGGGGTTTTTGGGAAAGCAATTTACGGGAAAGTTTAGGATACATCAAAGCTTTTGAAAATAAAAATTTAAAATTTTCAAGTACAAAAATTTTAATAAACCAGTGCAACTGAAAATTTAAAGAAATGGAAACCCCGGCATTAAAATACCGCATATTTGAAGCTTTGTTTCTTCAAAAATTCGATGAAAGATTTAATTTTTTTAATTTTTTTAAACCTGGAAAAGTGTTGAGCGATTTTTTATCGACAAAAATTTAAATCGGGAAGGTTTTTTTATGTTTTATCGGATTTTTTTGATCACGCGATAAATTTTGGGTTTAAAAAACTGGCAAAATGTAATTTAAAATTGCCCCCAATTTTCCCGCGCTTCCCCGTCATTTTGGTGGCCAGCAAATCGCTTAGAGAATTGAGCAAAAGGGGGAAACTAAAGTGTGCGACGCCATTTTTTGGGATGTGAAAGGTTCGATTGGGTGAAAAAAAACACTGGGCCTCGTTTTACATAGAACAGCCCCTTTCCCGTTCAGCATCCCGTGTTGGGGTCGTGTTATGGAGTAGGGGGCCAGTGCTCGGGCTCTGTCCAAACAAACTCAGCGAAAAAGTTCTATTTTTTAAAACAAAACAGCTATGCTTTTAGCTGTGAACATTAGAAAATTAGGGAGATTAAGGGTTTGCAGATTTTTGGACTTAGGCTGAGAATTTAAAGGACATTAAACCTGTAAAAACACGGGGGGGGGGAGGGGGGCGGGGGGGGGGGGCCCGCGGGGAAACACAGACAGCACAGACAAGTGGAAAAATTGTGCAAGGCCCAGACTTTGTTTTGACTTTTCATTGCAATGGGGTTTTTTTTAAAAAAATTTTTGGTGAAAAATATTACTTTTTATGTTGGGGGAGCCTGAATTTTATTAGGGTACAGATCTTTTTTAGTAACTGCAGGTGTAAAAAGATAGGTCAAAACTCCACTTTTAAATTTTCCCTTACATTTCAGATAGGTGGGGTT
Source organism: Phyllomedusa bahiana (assembly GCA_025379985.1). NCBI lineage: Eukaryota > Metazoa > Chordata > Amphibia > Anura > Hylidae > Phyllomedusa > Phyllomedusa bahiana. The sequence continues at coordinate 29,683 of JAODAL010039300.1, forward strand.
TTTTCACTTTGGGACAGGCCCCTTTTTTTGATTTGAGCAAACCCTTTCGCTTAAATTTGAAAACAGCAAATTTTTTAGTCCCGGGGGTCCCCATTTGATAGGTGGGAAAAACTCCCTTTTTTTTATCCCAAAAACATTTCAATTGGTGGTTTTTTTAAATTTGGCGCCCGTCCAGCTTTGTTTATAGAGGCACCTTGGCCTTAAAAATTTTAATACAGCAAAATTTTGGGAGTCCCGCAGGTCTATTTTTTTTAGGTGGGAAAACTCCCCCTTTTATTATCTGTATAAAATTTTTTGATAGGTGTTTTTTCACTTTTGGGGCCCGTCCAAAACTTTGTTTTATAGGGCCCTTTTCACTTTAAAATTTTTTTTACAGCAATTTTGTAGTTTCCCCGCCCGGGGATTTGATTGGGGCAAAAAATACCTTGTATTATCCCATACAATTTTTAGATAGGGTTTTCCTTTACTTTTACGCAAAGGGCCACCCTTTGTTAAAAATTTAAAGTTGAAAACCCGAATTTTTAGTCATTTCCCGGGGTTTTGATAGGGGCAAAAAATTTAAAATTTTAAATTTTTCCCTTTTTTTTTCAGATAGGGTTTTTTCACTAGGCGCAGCCAGCTTTGTTGATTTGAGGCCCTTGCGCTTAAAATTTTAAAAACAGCAATTTTTTATCACCCCCAGGTTATTTTGATAGGTTAAAAAATCCAAAATTTTTTATCCGCAAACATTTCATATTTGGTGTTTTTTCACTTTGGCGGGAAAGGCCAACTTTGTTGATAAGGCACCTTGCGCTTTAAATTTTTAATACAGCAATTTTTTATTTACTGCGGTTTTTTTTGTTAGGGGCAAAACTCCCCTTTTATTATCCGATACAATTTTAGATAGGGTTTTTTTTTAAATTTGGCGCAGGGCCCCTTTTTGTTGATCGAGGCCCCTTGCACTTAAATTTGAATACAGCAAATTTTTTATTTACCCCAGGTAAAATTGGTCGGGGCAAAACCCCCATTTTATTTTCCGAAAACCTTTCAGTTTGGGGGGTTTTTTTTAATTTTGGACGTTTAAACTTTGTTGATTGCGGCATTTTTGCGCTTAAAAATTTTAAAACACAATTTTGTTAAATCACTGCCGATGTATTTGATAGGTTTTCAAAAAAAACCTTTTTTATCTGTTTTTATTCAATAGGGGTTTTTTTCCTTTGGCGAAAGGGCCCGCTTTGTTTTTTAGAGGCCCTTGCGTTTAAATTTTAATTTCAGCAATTTTTTATTTACCGCAGGTTTTATTTGATAGGTGAAAAAAATCCAAATTTTTTAAACCGAAAACATTTCAGATAGGTTTTTTTCACTTTGGCGCAAATCCCCTTTGTTGAAACGGATCTTTCCTTTTAAAAAAGAATACAGCATTTTTTTAGTCAACCCCAGGGCTTTTTGGGTAGGTGCAAAACTCCACTTTTTTTTCCCTTTTTACATTTCAAATTGGTGTTTTTTCACTTTGGGCAGGCCAAACTTTGGGTTTATAGAGGGGACCTTTCACTTAAATTGAATACCGCAAAAAATTTTTTTAGTCACCCCCGGGGTATTTGTAGGTTTCAAAAAATACCTTTTATTATCCGTTTTACATTTCCCGATAGGTGTTTTTTCACTTTGGGCGCAAATCCCACTTGTTGATAGAGGCACCTTGCACTTAAAATTTGGGAAAACGCAATTTTGGTAGTCCTGCCGATTTTAAAAAGAAAAGGTGCAAAAAATACCTTTTTATTTTGTAAACAATTTTTATATAGGGGTTTTTTTTACTTTTGGGGGCAGGCCAGCTTTGGTTTATTTGAGGCACCCCTTCGCTTAAATTTGAATTTCCGCTTTTTTTAGTCCCCGCAGGTCTATTTTATAGGTGCAAAACTCCACTTTTTTTTTATCCCAATTTTTTTTTCAATTTGTTGTTTTTTCACTTTTGGGGCAGTCCAGCTTTGTTGTAGCGGCATTTTTGCGCTTAAATTTGAATTTCAGCCAAATTTTTTAAGGTTACCCCCAGGTCTAAATTTTTAGGTGCCCAAAAAACCCCCTTTTTTTATTTCCTATACATTTCAGATAAAAGGGGTTTTTTTTACTTTTTTTTTTGGAGGCGGCCGCTTTTTTGATAAGGCCCCTTGAAATTTTAAAATTTGGAAAAACAGCAATTTTGTTTGTCCCGCCGGGGTATTTTATAGGTGGGGAAAAAATACCTTTTATTTCCTTTTACATTTTTTAGATGGTTTTTTTTTCCTTTGGCGCAGTCCAGCCTTTTTTGGAAAAGGACCTTGCACTTAAATTTGAAACAGCAAAAATTTTTTAGTCACGCCGGTGGGAAATGAAGGTGCAAAAAAAAACCTTTTATTAAACCTTATACATTTTTAGATAGGTGGGTTTTTTTACCTTTTGGGTGCAGGCCAGCCCTTTGCTATTTTTGTTAAACTTTTAATACCCGCCATTTTGAAATCACTGTTTGGTATTTTATAAGTGCAAAAAAAAACTTTTTATTAAACCGTATACATTTCGATAGGTTTTTTTCACTTTGGAAAAGGCCAGCTTTTTTGATAGGGCCCTTGCATTTAAATTTTAAAACACCCCCGTGTTTTTTATTTGGGGTTTGAGAATTGGGTGTGATTTGCGGGCCCTTTTTTAAGAAGGGCTTTCCAAAACTCTTCCTTCCTTCTCAAAAAATTTTTTTCTTTTTGAAATGGGGGTAAAAAGAAAGGGGGGTAAGCAGCAAAAGGGGGGTAGGACTGGAGGTAGAGGTACAGGGGAATGTCCTTCCCGTGCTGGCGACAAAAACCTTTCCCCGGGGTTCGGGTTTCGGGCCGTCGGCCCGTCCTTTGGGGGGCAGGGCCTTGTGACTCTCAAATAAAAGAACAGCATCCCAATCTGTTTTTTCGGTTTGGGTTAAAGCAACCTGCATCCCCCAGTTTTTACCCCCGTCGTCCTCCCAGTCCGGCCACAAATGTCCATCAGCATCATCCCGCATCCTCCAACATGAAGCGAAGGCGGCCCCAAAAGTCCACTCGTGTACCCACCACGTGGATAATCCATTTTCTGAAGACCTCTTTGTTGACAAAAAGTGGTTTGGGTCAGAAGGCATGTTAAAAGATCAAGAGGCCAAAGAGGATGATTTTGTCTGCTCGGGAGGGCCCCGGGTTACTGATCCCTCAGAGGAGGAGAGGAAGCTGGTCAATCGGCAAAACTCCGGGCGGTCGGCAACGCCTTGCAGTCCCTTGCTTGTAGCCCGCAGCTCCTGGATGCAGGATGATGAGGGAAAACGACATTGCGGATCCATCGTGGTCTTTTCCGCAGAATTTGCTTGCGAGGCTTCATCACTGGACGATGTGTCAATACGGTCCCGCCTCAAAAAGGGAGAGGGCGGTCGCAGAAGTCCGCTGTTTATGATTCCGCCAGCCACGGTCAGCGGAAACCCCGCTCCTCGTTTATCGCCATCAAAAGGTCCAGACCTCTCAAGCCTGGGCCTTCTTTGAGCAAGCTCTGATTCACCCCGCGATGTCAATTGCCGCCTTTGCCATAAACGCATCAGTAGAGGCAAGAATCTTAGGTGTTTAAACCACACCAACATGTCTAGTCACATGCAGCGAATGCATGAGTTGAAAAGGAGGCAACACTTGCCAAAAGAGGCCACACCGATGCCGGGCTTCCAACCACTGTCACACCCTCTGTCTCCGCCTCCTCCTCCTCCGCCACCACCAAGCGTTCTTCAGCTGCCCATGTCTTCAGAGTCATGTCAGGGATCAGCCTCCGCTTCAGCCTCCACTGTCGCCCAGTACCCCCAAGCAACCCCAGGTCCCCAGGTTTGGGGCAAAAAAACCCTTTTAAAAACCCAAAACCCCCAAAGCCAAAAGCCTTTTTTTCGGGGCACCCAGGCTTTTGGCCTTGGAAATTTTTGCCTTTCCGTCTGGGGGGACACGGGTTTGGGTTCCCCCAAATGTCAGGGCCCCTTTCCCTTTTCCCCAAAAAATTCCCAAAAAACAAGAATTTTTTAAAATTTATTTTTTTTTTAAATAAAAACCGTCCCTCAGGGGCCCCGGGCCCCACCACGTGTAATCAAAAATTTTCCAAGCGCGTTTTTCGCTTCTGGGCCCCCAAAAAAAAAGCCCCAATCTTCCCAACCGACACGGGAACTAGTAAGCACGTCCGGGGCCCGGGAAATATCTCTGGGGGGACAGCTCACTGGGTGAGCGGGTGGATGTTCGGGGGGGAAAATGGGGGCTTTTGGGCTCGGGCCACCGTTTCCTTAAAAACCCGGGATGGTGCGGGGCTTTTCCCCCAAAGGCTCCTCGGGGGGCAAAAAGGTGCCCAAAAACACCGGGCCCGTTTAAAATTTAAAATTGTCTTAGACGTCCCCCACACAAGGACAGGGGGCGGGGGGAGGCTCTCCGCAACGAGCCCAGTATTTGGGCGGGGTTGACAAAAACCTTGTGCCAGGCCGGTGGGGGGTCGAAAAACCGGGCGAAATCTCTGGCCCCCCCCCTTAAATGGGTAGGCGGAAAGCACACCCCCTTGCCTGGAAATTTGTCAGGGAAACCTCGTCGTCCAAAAAATTTCAAAACCCGCTACCCGGGTCTGGACCCCCTCGGGGAAAGGGGCCCGAGGCCCTGAGTTCCCCCACTTCCGCCGTTGCACCCTGCTTCGTCCCGCCTGGCTGTATTGCGGCGTAAGCTGGGCCCTTTCCCCCGTAAAACCGTCTCATTGTTAAACAGGGAAACACGTTGGATTCCCCAACCCTCCAAATGCGCCAGCGATTGTGGCCAGCGCAATCCCCTTTAAGGGTAGTACGAAGGGGACACAGGGCCCTAACAACAGCGGTGCGGACCTCGGGTTTTGACAAAGAGAGGGGAAAGGCAGGTAAAAAGAGCTCTCCACCACCCTTTTCCCAAGTTTTGAAGAAGCCACCAAAATGGTCTTTTTGTGAAAAAGCCCTTTTTTCAGCGGGGGGGCATTGGGTGTCTTAGTTCTGGAACGATCTTGGACCCCTGAAACATCAGGTCCCCCCCACCCGACGGAGGAGAAAAAGGGGGGCCCACAGATGCGGACACGGACCTTTCTCTCCCGCGAATCCACAAGGCCCGACATTTTTCAATTTTAGGGTCTTTTTGGGCCGTGATTGGGGGGTCCGGGGCCCTAGTGGCAAGGAAAGCTCATCAGCTCTCGGGTGAAACATCTGGGGCAAGTAAGGGCTGTTTTTTGGAAGCTGTGACGGGGGAAGGGGAGGAGGAGGAGGGGGGGTTTTCCCTAGCCCCGGGCTTTACGGGCCCGTCCCGCCTTGGGAAAAGGGATTTTGGCCAAATTTGAGGGGGAGGAAAAAGAATGAGGAAAAACATTTTGCTAGTCCCCCCTTCAAACCCATGGTTTGGGAAAAAAATCAAGGCTCCATCTTTTCACATGATTGTTTTGGGATTCCTTTTTCCCCCCAAAAAATAAACCTCGCTTTAAAAGGGCCATCAAAAAAAAAAAAACATTTACGGGGGGCCACCCTCCGGGAAACCCCCGGTACAAAAAAAACTCGCATTTTCCCTTTCCCAACCACCCAAAAAAAGAGAAAAAAGCGGGAAAGGGGGGAACTTGCTGTTTGATCAACGGAGACATCTGTCGCTTTGGGTTTAAACTTTTCAAATGTCCGGAGGAAAAACCCGTCAGTGAAGTGACAGCAGTATGGGTCCCCAACCCGCCTAGGGGCAGCGGGCAGAAGGCCTAATGGGTGCCCTCGGGCAATCTTTTTTTTACCACCCCTCCCAAGAATGAAAAAGCAGGGGCCAAATACAAAAAACCCCAGGGGACCCCCTTTAAGTTCATGGTGAAACCCAACTATTGCGTTCAACAACGATTTTTTTTTGTAGGGGTTTTTCCGGCCCCAAGACTTCGGGGTTCCAAAATGAAATGAAAGGCCCCGACCCTCGTTTGGGCCACGCCAGAGGGGGGTTTCCCCCCCAGTAGCCGTGTCAAATTGAGCGGGACCTTCAGCACGGGCTGGAGGAGTCCCTACAGAAAAAACCACCCGGGCTTTCCCCCGAAAATGTGGATGTTTGTTTTCATAAAGATAAAACGGCGGGTCCGTTGATGTTGGGGCCCCCAAATTTGGGGCCGGGAGTCACTAAATTATTCCCGGGTCAAACTTAACATTCCTCTCCATGAAAATTTAAAAGCCGTTCTTATCCTTAAATTTGATCCCTTTACCCCCCTCCCCTTTTTCCCCCAAATTTTTTTTTCATTTTACCCACTACTACATATTACCAATTTAGATTTGTTTTACCATGAAGATGGGTTTGCCCCAAGTGGGAATTTCCAATTTCAGTTTACACTTTGAACTTCCCTTGGGGAGGGTTTTAAACCCACGTCCTTGAAATAAAAGGGGGGAAACCCTTCCCAGAGTTAGGTTCTAGTGTCCCCAAAATTGGGGTATGTATTTTTTTTTCCCCTGTTACAAAACCCCATCTTGAGATATCTTTTTGGGTTTACCCTAGGCTATTTTTTTTTAAAAACCCCCTTGTGCTGCCCCCCTGACCTTGGATTGGCTAAAGTGCCTCTGCTTTTCGCCAGTTCCCCTTCACACCGGGGGCCCCGGGCCGCTCAGTTTTCCCTTTTACGGGGTTCGGGAACTGTTCTGGGTGGCCCCCTTTGGGCAAACCCAAAGGCCTAAACCAATCCCCCCCTTTCAAGGGCCCTCTAGTGAAGGCGGTAGCCCACTTAGTAACGCCCCTCCAGCGTAAGCCCAGCCAAGGGTGCAGGGGGCCCCCTCACTCACCATTGTCACACAAACCCTCCCCGGTTTTTCATTTACCCCAACCCACTTTGACTCTTCTGAACTCCAAATACCTTTTCTTTCTCTCTTTTAAACCCTTACTCATTTAACTCTTCTTTTCCCCCACCTTATTGGGGGCTTTGACCTGTCTCTTGACCTGCAGCAAATGGTAATAGTGGCACACCTTATTCATGACAAATTTGGTCTCCAGAACTTTTTTAGAATTCTAAACCTGAAATATACCCATTGATAAGTTAGCTCTGTTTTCTAGCTAGTAGTCTGCTGGAAAAGAAAACAGAAACAATATTTTACATGGATCTCTTCTTGGTTTCAAGATTTATGAGCCAATTTGTAAAGCACATACATTAAAAAGGGAAAACGAAAAATCGTTTAAACTTAAAAGATGGAAAAATAGTAATTATTACCTGCCCTACTGTTTTCTAAAAAGGCACTGAACATTAAGCCTAAACAATGAAGTGAACCCTCATGCCAAGCATCGAGAGCGATAAGCCTTTAACCACATCACCACCACTGGCTATAACGCTACATGCTGCTCTTATTGGGGGATAACCCCGTTCTGTGCTTATTGAGATCAAACTCGAAACACAAAAAGTCACCGGAACATAAATCAAATTGAAGACTCAAACCCACAACCAAAGCATTGGGAGGCCAAAGACAATAACCACTGTCCCGACATAGGCTATTTTTTCTGCATGTTGGTCCCTATTTAGGGTTTTGTGCTACATTTTTTGTATAAAGATCACAGAGTAGAACTCCCCATTGCAAAACGTGATAATGATGTCACACCTTGCTCATTGCATATGCTGGTCTCCCAAAACAATTTAAAAATTCTAACACTGGAATAATAAACCCGTTACTAATTTAGCTTGGTTTCATACCAGTTGTCTGCTTCAAAAAACAAACAACAATATTTTACATGGATCTCTTCTTTAAGTCTTACTAGCAATTTTTTACAGCACATGCATTAAGAGGATGGGGCTCAGGTGTTTGTCGACTTGAGGAAAAAACTTGAGAATCTGGAAAAGTGTTGCTTGGAGAATGAAGAGGAAATTTAGAGAGCTTAGAGCCGATTACCGGACACTTTTGCAATAGCTCACAATTTTTCCCTCTGCATACTTTCGTGAGACCTTATTCTCAGCGTTAAATAATATCAAAACCAATAAAAGAAACCGACTGACAGATGACGTTAGTATCGCAACCTCCAGTTGAGGATTTAGCCAATGAAATTCAGCAACAAAAAAGTCACTATGCAAATAAAGAATTAAATACATACAGTACATATGTAAAGATATATATATATATATATATATATATATATATTTATATATATATATATATATATATATACATATATTAAAATGATAACTTTTAGTTATTAGAGTTTTGTTATTAAGCTACAAATTTTCACAAAATTATGGATTTTTCTAGACATGACACACCACCTGAGTTATGCTAATTTTTTTGGGTGAATTTTGACACCAAGTTCAAAAGTTGGGCTGTCACTGCACTTCGCCATCATGGATTAAAATCGCAAGTTCCCCCTACTCATGCTAGCACATGTCCAGGCCCATTTGAAGTTTGCCAATGACCATCTGGATGATCCAGAGGAGGCATAGGAGAAGGTCATGTGGTCACATGAGACCAAAATAGAACTTTTTGGTTTCAAAACCACTCG
>JAODAL010039301.1:0-38153 GCA_025379985.1 Phyllomedusa bahiana
GCTGGGGGGCCAGGACGGTAAGTCAATGTCCGGAAAAAAAAAGGGGGTTGAAAGATCCTTTTTCCGTCATTTTTTAAATGTGGGGGGTCATGCGGGGTTTGGGGCTCATGCTGTGGCCCAGGACAGGTATAGTCAATGTCCATTAAACTAAAATGGTGGTTGAAAGACTCCTTTTTCCGGCACTTTTTAAATGTGGGGGTCATGCGGGTTTTGGGTGCTCATGCTGTGGCACAGGACTGGAATAGTAAATGTCCAGTGAAACTAAAATGGTGGTTGCAAGAATACATTTTCCATCACTTTTTAAAATGTGTGGGTCATGCAGGTTTGGGCTCATCTGTGGCCCAGACAGGTATAGTCAATTTTCCAGTGAAACTAAATGGGTGGTTGAAATACTCCTTTTTCCGGCACTTTTTAAATTGTGGGGGTATGCAGGTTTGGGGCTCATGCTGCGTTCCAGGACAGGGATATTCAATGTCCAGTTCAAGGTAAAAATGTGGTTCAAATCATACTCCCTTCTGGCACTTTTAATTTGTGGGTGATGCAGGTTTAAGGGTCAGGCTGTGGTACAAGACAGGGATGGTAAATGGTCTGTGACTTTTTTTCTGTGATTTTTAAATAACCTAATTTGTTTTGCCTAAGATGTAGGACGTTATCCATTTGTCTGTTGTTGATGTTAATTTCAGCTTCTCCAGCCTGTTTGGGTTTAAAAATGAAGGTGTTGTTGCTCTCCCATAGACTTTAATGGTCACGCGCATAATCATGCTCACTATCGAAAAACCTTATCGATAGCGGCCGACTATCGACTATCGATCGATCTCGATAGCCAATGCAATCGCTCAACACTACTGCTGGGGCCTCCCTTTTTTTTGTCGTCTTTGGGTTACATCCCCACACGCCTCTCCCTCTATCTACCTTATGTCATTTCCCTGCCATGGATGCCCAAGTAAAGGACATCAAGGCTCTCTGGCAGCTCACACGACAGGCCCTGCTACGGGCTTCGGCTCGCACCAAACTTCATGCTGACAGGTATCGTAGGTTTCCGCCCCTATTTGAGCCAGGCGATAGGGTTTGGTTGTCCACCAAGTACATCCACTTCAAGGTGCCCTGTTAAAAAAGTTTAGGCCCTAAATATTTGGGTCCTTTTGTGGTGCTTCGGCGTCTGAACCCAGTATCCTACAAGCTCCGCTTGCCTACTACCCTGCGTATCTCGAACGCCTTCCATGTCTCTCTCCTCAAGCAGGTGGTGCTGAACCGCTTCTCCCGTAGATCTGTCTCGCCTTCTCCTGTGGCCAACTCTGATAACATCTTTGAGGTCAAGGAGGTGCTGGCGGAGAAGACAGTGAGGGGGAAGCGGTTCTTTCTTATTGACTGGAAGGGGTTCGGGCCGGAGGAGCGTTCGTGGGAACCTGATGCCAACCTGTCTCCTGACTTCCTCTCTAGGTTCCAAAAAAACAGGGGGAGACCTCAGGGGGGAGGGTACTGTCACGGGGGTTTCGGGCGCCGCTACTCCCCGCGGCCGCCCCCCCTGCCCACAGGGGGTCCGGCGCGGGTGTTGCCGCTGCCCGCGACCATCCCCCTGCTGCCCGGGTCCCGGCGCAGGCTCACTTACCCGTCCACGCTCCGGTGCACGCTGATCCTGCCTGTCCCTGCTTAGGGCGTGCGCGAAACAGCTTCTCTGGATTTAAAGGGCCAGCGTCCCGGTAATTGGTCTATTGCCGGGCGATGGTTCTATTTAAGGAACACGCCCCCAGCACTCTCTGCCAGTTCGTTGGTGTGCATTCAGTGTCTTTAGAGAGTGTTGGAGTTCCGTATTGATTACCCGTGTAACAGTCCGTTCCGAAGTTTCCTGACCTTCCCTGTTCCCACCTCCCCTGACATCTGCCGTCTCTGAACACAAACCTCTCCACCTGCCCTGACCTTCTGCCTGCCCCCGACCCGTTTTGGTTTTCGTTCTGTACCTCGCAGTCCCCCCCGGCCATCGCAAGCATGTCACGTCAGGGGTAGGACCTGGTACCCTCACGCCACGCAAGTCCATCCTGCTTTGGGCGGCCTTGTAATCCAAGGGGCTACTTAGACCCCACCCCCTGGCTGGCTTAATATCATCGCTTCGGTGGGCCCAGGAATCCCCTCTGCATTTTACATTTCATTGGGATTTAGTAGCTTTTAGTAGCATTGGCTTTTTAGTAGATTGGCCTTAAACTGTATTTCTTAGTCAACGTTTTGGTATCCCTTACAAGCTTCTCCAATTTTCGTGGGTTTTTTGGCCCCTTCCCTTTGAAAAACGCTGCAACTGACCCAGTTTGTAGATGCCTGCCCGGGGGGTCGCGGGCTCTGCTCCCCCCGGGCCGAAGGGCCCCCGGTGGGGCGGGCAGCTGCCCGCGACCACCCCGTCCTGCCGGCCCCGGGCCCGTCCCTTCCCCGCCGCGCCCGGTAAAAACCTGTCCCCATGTCCCACCGCCGGGCGCGTGCCCTGTGCTTTAGGCCCGCCGCGCCGGCTTCTCTAGATTTAAAGGGCCGCGCCCCGATAATTGTAAATTATCAGGGGGGTTTTTTTTAGCGGTACCCCCCCTGCCTTCCTGCCAGCCCCGTTGGGGGTTTAGAGAGTGTTTGGTGTCCTTAGTGCCCTATTGTTTTCCCGTGTACCAGTCCGCCCGCCACTTTCCAGACCTTCCCTGCTGCCGCCTGCCCTGACCTTCCGCCCGCCTTGACCCAACCTCTGCTGCCTGCCCTGACCTTCTGCCGCCCCCCGACTGCTTGGATTACGTTTTTGTACCACGCTACCCCGGCCCCCCCGAAAGCAAGTCCGTCGGGGGGAACGACCTGGTAGCCCCCCGGCAGCAAGTATCCCGTTTTTCGGGGGGCTTGGTGAAAACCGGGGGTACTTGTTTCCCGTTCCCTGGCGGGGGCTTAAGAAATTCTCGCTTGGGGGGGTCCAGCGAATCCCCCGCCCCCGTTACAGTCGGACGGGGCCATGATTCCCCCCGGGGTACCCTTACCTGTATTTCCCGTGATGTCTCAACGGCTGTGCCAGCATGCCAGCGTTTTGACCATCACCCCCATGATGCAGAACCTAGCGCTCGCCTCCCCGTCTGCGACGGGCGCGCCCCCCCCGGGGAAACAGTTGCCCCCGTCCCGGGACCTTCTCTGCAGTCCCCTTTCCCGTCACGCTTTGATGGAGCCAGGAAATCCCGGGCTTCTCTGTCGTGCTCCATCCACCGGGAAATTTTTGGGGGCACCACTTCCCCCCCGAGCGGGCTAAGGGGGCCCTTTTGTTATTACCCCTTTTTGTCGGGGAAGCCTTGGCCTGGGCCACTCCGTTAGGGACCGGGTGACCCAAAAGGGGGCGAATCTACAAACCCCCCTCGGGGTTCCGCCCCGTTTTGGGGAAACCTGGCCGTGCCCCCCCGCTGGCGGCGGCTTTGCTCCGTCTCCGTCAGGGGACTCCACTGTGGGTCACTACTCCGTGCAGTTCCGCCCCTTGCCTCTGAACTGAAGGGGAAAATGAGGCCCTGGTGGCAACCTTCTGGCAAGGCCCCCGGGCCATTTTAAAGGGATGACTGCGGGGGGATTTTCCCGTTACTCGGGATAAACTGATTCGTTGGCCTCTGAATGAATTTTCGGTTTGCCAAAAGACAACAGGAGCTCCGTTTAAACGGGGGGTCCCCCCTCACGCCGGCTCCCACCTTTGGCTCCCGTCTTCCAATTTCCCCAAATACCTCTGCCTAAGTTCCGGGGGGAGGGATCCGTCGAATGGGAGAAGCCACCTGTCCCAAAAAGAATACTGCAGCGTCCCCTGAGGCAGTTATCTTCTCTGGGGCTTCTGGCCACTTTATTGGGGACTGCCCTTTGCGTCCGGGGAATTGCCATTTAGGGTTCGCAGGAGTGCGTCCCTAGGTGTCTGTGCGGCATCTCCCCTTTCTGAACCCCACCCCGTATTTTTGGAACTTCACCGGAAGCACCTTCCGGGCCCCCCGCCTTCTTGTTTGGGGGGTCCGCAGGGAACTTTATCGCCAGGCTTGGTCTCCAAGTTTTTCCCCCGGTGACCCTTTGCAGAAACCATGTCGTCTCCTCTGAGTGGCGAATGCCTGGGGGATGTGATTGGTTTCCGGCGCCTCTCCTCTACAGAGGGGGCCTCTAAAAAAAGGGAAATTTGAAGTGCGGGCCCTGCCCCCTCTGCCTCGAGATTCCCCGGGCCCTTCCATTTTTTGCAACAGCATGCCCCCTTGGGGACTGGAACCACGGGGAAATTCCGTTGGGGCCCTGCGTCCCATCGGCTGCCCCCCCGGTTTCTCCGCTTCCCCTTTTGGTCCGCTCAAAAAACTCTTCAAAACCTCGGGGTCTTCCCCCCCGTATCAGGATTGGCCGATGTTTTTTCTAAAAAACGGGCCAAAAACTCTCCCTCCGCACGGCCTTTTTGGGTTCCCCCCATTGACCTGTTTCTGGAAAAACCCCTCCCGGGAAGGTCTACCCTCTTTTTGTTCCGGAGAAAAGGTATGCCCGAATTTATACAAAGAACCTCCGGGGGATATTGTAAGTCCTCCTCGCCCGGGGGGGGGAAATTTTTCTTTGTAAAAAAGAAAATGGTTCTCTCCGCCGATCGATTCCGGGGGACTTAATAAAAATTATTCAAGAATCGATACCCCCGCGCTGATCTCAAACTTTTCATCCTTTGCCGGTGCAAAGTTTTTTCCAAGTTGGTCCTACGGGGGGCATATAACTGATTCGTATTCGTGAAGGCGACGAGTGGAAAAAAGCCTTTAATACAGAGTGGCCTTTTAAATACCTCGTCATGCCATTTGGCCTCTGCAATGCTCCCGGTGTTCCCGAATTTTGTTAATGAAACTTCCGAGCCTCCTTTACGTCTGCGTGATTGTCTATCTTGACAAATCTTAATCTTCTCCCCTGACGGGGGGACCCCCGCCTCCACGTCCCCCCAGGTACTCAGACGTCTCCGTGACCAGGCATACGCTAAACTAGAGAAATGCCTTTTCGAAAGCACCTCTTCCCTTCCTGGGTTAATGTTTCGGATAAGGTCTCCAAATGGACCCTTCAAAGTTTTCCGCGGGTTTCAATGGCCTCGACCTGTGGGTCTCCCTTCCCTCCAACATTTTTGGGTTTTTAAATTTTCAGACAATTTTTCCTCATTTCCCACGGGTGGCCCCCCTGGTGGGCCCCCACAAAAAAAATGCCAACCCCAAACATGCCCCCCTGAGGGTCAAAAAGGTTTTTTATCGCCTCAAATCGCATTCGCTTCTGAAAAATGCTGTCTCGCCCCGGACCACAAGCCCCTTTTCCTCGATAGACCCTCTTCGGTAGGTGCAGGGGGCGGTTCTCCCAGAAGTCCCCCTCCGGGAAAAAAGTACTTGGGCTTTTTTCCAGAACCTTTTCCCCCCCCGAAAAAAAAATATACATCGGAGTCGGGAATTGTGGGAATTAAATTGGCCTGGAAAAATGGCGGGACCTGCGGAGGGAGCCTTCTCCCCCGATATATTTACGATCACAAGAATCTTCTCTACCTACAGCTGCCCAACGGCTGAATCCTCGGAAAACTGGTGGTCCCTTTTTTCGCCAGATTTGATTTTTTTTCTTCATTTTCGCCGGTGGGAAAAACATAAGAGCAGACGCCCTTCTAAATCCCCTGCCGGTGGGGCTGGAGCCGCCTTGAGCATTAATTCCTCCCCGGGGCCTCCTCCGGTGGCTCCGGGGGCCTTGAACCTGCCTCCCGGGGAAATCCTATGTCCCTGCTAGGGGCTGTATCTGAAGTGGGGGCATGCCCCGAACCGGGGGGCAACCTGGAGTCCATAAGTCTCGAACTAATCCCGGGGACATTGGTGGCCCACTCTCGCCGGGGCGTTTGAGACTTTGTCCCGGCCCGTGCTCCTGTGCCCCTAAAAAGGTCCCTGGCTCGACCCCGGGGTCTGCTCCTGCCCCTCCCGGTGCCGGAAGACCTTGGGCGCATATTCGTGGTTTTGTTACTGACCCCCCCCCTCCTAGGTAACACGGGATCTGGGGGGATAGTCACAGATTTTCGAAAATTTGGGCCCCTTTTTCCTCTGCCCGGGTTTTCCCTGCTTCCCCTAGCCAGCACTTCTTCAACCACATCTTTCGACTCTGGTCCGTTGCATATCGTCTTGATAGGGGGGGCCGTTTGTATCAAAAATTTTGGCGGGCCCTGTGTGCTCAATTGCAATTCAGTTGGACTTCCCTCGCATAAATCCCCCAAACCCCAAAGGGAGGTGGGGAGGGTCAACCAAATTTTAGGGACTTTTCTGGACTTTTGTGTCCGCCGCCAGGATAATGGTCTGACCCCCTCCCCCGGGGGGAATTTTCCTATAATTCCTTAGATTCTGAATCCCCTGGACTCCCCTTTTTTTTTGTGTTTTGGGGTGCATCCCCCCCCACCTTCCCTTTGGGCCTCCCCGGGTGACTCCCCGTGGGATGCCCCCAAATACGGGGCTCAAGCACTCTGGCAATTTCTCGACAGCCCTTTTTCGGGCCTCCCCCGCACTAAAAATTCAGGCCGATAGGCCCCGGGACCTCCCCCCCATTTAAGCCGGGTATAGGGTTTGGCATCCAAAAAACATCCGCTTTAAAGTGCCCAGTACAAGTGGGTCCTAGTTTCTGGGGCGTTTTTAGTACTCCGGGTTTAACCCCGGGATCCTAAAGCTCCGCTTGCCCCCACCTTTCGTGTCCCCAAGCCTTCCTGTCTCGCTCCCCCAAGCCTTTTGGGGGAATCGCTTCTCCCCTTGATCTTTCTCGCCCCCGGTGGGAAAAACTGATAAAATCTATGAGGTCAAGAGTGCTGGGGAGAAGACAGTGGGGGGAAGCGGTTCTTTCTCATTGACGGAAGGGGGTTGGGCCGGGGGAGCGGTCCGGGGGAAACCCGAGGCCAACCTGTCCCTGACCTTCTCTCAGGTTTCAAAAAAAGGGGGGGGGACCTAAGGGGGGGGGACGTCACGGGGGGGCCGGGGGTTGCTGCCCCCCGGGCCGCAGGGGCCCCGGTGCGGGATGCGTGCCCGCGACCCCCCCGCTCCTTCCCGGCCCCCAGCGCCGCCCCCTTCCCGTCCCGCTCCGGGGGAACGCGGGCCCCGGGCCTGTCCCCGCCCCGGGCGCGTGCCCCGGCTTTAGGGGCGCGGGCCGGCTTTTCTAGATTTAAAGGGCCGCGCCCCCCTAATTTTGGGCAAATTTCAGGCGCTGGTTCTTTTTAGCGGTACACCCCCTGCCCCTTCCCGCCAGTCCTTGGTGTGCTTAGAGGTGTTTGGTGTGCCTTAGTGCCGTATTGCCCTTTCCCGTTTCCATCCGTCCGCCCCGTTTCCAACCTTGCCTGCTTGCCCCCTCCTGACCTTCCCCCCGCCTCTGACCACGAACCTCTTCAGCCTGCCCTGACCTTCTGCCAGTCCCCGACATCGCCTCTGGATTACGAATTTTGTACCACGCAGTACCCGCCGCCGCTCCGCAAGCAAGTCACGTCAGGGGTAACGACCTGGTAGTCTCACGCCGCAGCAAGTCCATCCCGCTTTGCGGCGGGCTCTGGTGAAAACCGGGGGCTACTTAGATTCCGTTCCCTGGCGTGGCTTAAGTATCATCGCTTGCGGGGGTCCAGCGAATCCACCGTACCCGTTACAATGCCTTGTTTGCACCTGCCTTTTCAGCTTTGCCCTTAAATTTCCAATAGGATTGAGATCAGGGCTTTGTGATGACCACTTCAAAAAATGTACTTAGTTATCCTTAAGCCACTTTGTAGCCAGTTTGGAAGTATGCTTCGAGTCTTTGTCCATTTGGGAGACCCATTCCCACCCAAGCTTTAACTTTATGGCTGGTCTTGAGATGTTGCTTCAGTTTTGCCACATAATCTTCTTTCCTCATGAAGCCATCTATTTTGTGAAGTGCACCAGTTCCTCCTGCAGCAAAACAACCCTGCAACATGATGCTGCCACTTCCGTGTTTCAAACTTGGGATGGTGTGCTTAGGCTTCCAAGCTTCTGCCTTTTTCCTCCAAACAGTTCAATTTTAGCTTCATCAGATGACAGGACAAACAAAATGTTGTTCCTGTGTGCATTTGCAAACATTAATTGGCTTTTATATGTTTCTTTTGGAGTAATGGCTTCTTACTGGCAGAGTGGCTTTTCAGCCCATGTTGATACAGTTCTCATTTCACTGTGAATAATGACACAATCTTACCAGCTTCCACCAGCATCTTCACAAGGTCTTTTGCTTTTGTTCTTAGGTTGATATGCACATGTCGAATCAAAGCACATTCATCTCTTAGACACATAACCCATCTCCTTCCTGAGTGGTATGATGAATGGACATTCCTATCTTGCTTGTACTTGCAAATAATTGTTTGTACAGATGAACAAGGCACCTTCAATTATCTGCAAATTACACCCAAGTATGATCCAGACTTGTGCAAGTCCACAAGTCTCTTCCTGATATGTTTGCTGATTTCTTAATACTATCTCATGATGTTACACACAGAGGCAGTGTTTTTCTGGTGTGCATGAATATGCATCCACAGCTGTGTCTCTTATTAACTCATATGTTGCCTATAAACAGAAATAACATCATCATATTGGCTATCTGAAATTATTTAAAGGCATAATATTCCTAGTGTATGTAAACTTTTGACTTTGCAGAAAGTAATAGAATTGCCTTAAAAAATTATCTCATTGTTCTGGCATTTGGCAAATATAAATAATTTTTTTTAATCCTAATTGACCTACAATTGGAAAGGTTTATTTTGATTTCATGTCAGGTAGTGAGAAAAACATGCATATGTGTCTCTTTATATTGTGTATATAAACTCCTAGTTTCACCTGTACCTTAAAACGGTACTATACAAAATTCTACCTATCAGAAACCTAGAGGCATGTGAGCATATCTATGATAGATCAGCTTTCACCCTGGATACATAAAGAAGTCCGTCATCTATTGCCAGACTCTGAGATAAATTTAGATTTGTTCAAACAGTGAAGACTGAAAATAACACCAGCTATCACTAAGGAGTACATTCCTACAACTAGGCTACCATCAAGTAGTTAGAGATGAACAAGTCAAAAGGATCCCAAATAAGTCCCTCCTGGGTTATAAACATAAAAAGGACAATAGCTGTTGCCCCTAGTGGTCACTTACAACCCCCATATAATTATGCTACTGCAGATTACCAGCCAATAATCCAGAAAAGCAATAGACTGCAGGACATATTTCCAGATTTACCTATCTTCTCTCGACAGTTTTGAAATGTAAGAAATCTCTTTGTCAGTCGCATCCTCTCATTACTGTTACAGATTGGCACCTTCACTTGTAGAAACAAAAGATTCAGGAGATGTGGGTGCCCTCTGAGCTCAATTCTGATACAGGTGAAATGGTGCCCAGTTCAGCGGCAGAACAGCTTATGAAGATACTGGGGATATTGGTCTCTTACTCTCCTGCCTGTTAAAGCTTTGACCGGCCAGAAAAGACAGCCGTGTGAGGCTTTAAGACGGGCTGGTAGCAATTCTAACATGGTATTGTCTCTTCCCAGGACTCCAGTGTGCTCAGTTAGGCAGATGGACGTTCGCCCGCATAGCACCCTTGGAGATGGAGGTGGGAGAGTGCCGGAAAGAAGGAGAGCTATTTTCTCAACAGCTCATGGAAAATCTCCTTCACAAGCAACTTCCAGCATAGTCTATGCATAGTCTACTAACGAGGTCAAAGCTGCCACACAAATTATAAATGCACTCAAAAACGAAGACCTAGAAAATAAGTTAGGTTGTAATGACATCAGATTGGTCAGAGTCTCTGAAAAGGCAGAGGGGAAAAATCCTGCAGCCTACTTTGAATTCTGGCTCTGAAATAACTTTGCAAAATAAGTTTTAAACCCTTTATCGTAATTCAAAGATCCACCAAGGTTCCAATCCATCCCTTGCTTCCAGGAGCACCACCTCGCCCAGTACTAATAAAGTTATTACACTTTGAAAACAGGGATGCCATCTTGAGAGCAGCAAAAGGCTGTGCAAATCTTACCATTGATGGCCACACGATGCCACTAATTTCAGATTTCTCAGAATAAATTAAAAAACGCAGAGGCTTGAGGTAACAGAGCAAATTATATTTTGAATAAGATGAGAACATATTATGAATAGAGATGGGCGAATCGATTCTAACGAAGTGGAATTCGTTTAGAATTTCAGGAAAACTTCGGTTCGGAACGAAGTCGAACTTTGGGGTACTTCGGGTGAACGAAGTGTGCTTTTTGATTGATAAAATGGCTGCGAGCACATGGCGCTACATGGGGCAAAGCACTCTGGGAGGAAGAAGGGCATAGCCTGCATGACATGTGCAGAGATGAAGCCAATCAGAGACCGGCGGGATTCTGTGACGTCACCGCACTATATAAGACCGAGCGCGCCGCTGGGAGCTCACACTCCTCTCACTGTACTGACAGGGAAGGTGCTGCTGCGGGTGATAGCGCTTTCTGAAGAACTGATTTTTACACAGCGATTTTTGTGGGTGTCTCAGCTTGTCTCAGAGACTGTTCTCTGAATGTTCTATTTCTGATTTTTTGGGGTATTGGATCTGAAATCCAGTGTGCGTCCACTGCAGCTGCATATACATTCAATACCAAGTGGGATCTAAGCCAGTTCCTGTTGTATTCATTTAAAGAAACAGTGTTTTTACAATACAAATACCACTTCATTTTTGGCTGCTCAATTCTATTGCGAAATTTTACATCCAGGGGTTAATTAAGCGTTGTTTTGCTGGGTGCTGACAAAAAGAAACCGTCTTTTTAAAGCCCAAAAAATATATTTTTTTTTTTTTGGTAGCCTAATTCACAAGCAAAGGTTAATTACAATGTTATCTCTTGTTGTGTGGCGTAGAAAATACACCATTGTAACACGCTACAAAGCTACTAGTTTGTGGTGGCTCAATTCTAGTGCGCAATTTACATCCAGGGGTTAATTAAGCGTTGTTTTGCTGGTGTGCTGACAAAAATAAACCGTCTTTTTCAACGCCAAATATATATATTTGTTTTATGTTGGGTAGCCTAATTCACAAGCAAAGCTTAATTACAATTTTATCTGTTGTTTTTGTGGCGTAGAAAATACCCATTGTAACACGCTACAAAGCTACTAGTTTTGTGGTGGCTCAATTCTATTGCGAAATTTTTACATCCAGGGGTTAATTAAGCGTTGTTTTGCTGGTGTGCTGACAAAAATAAACCGTCTTTTTCAACGCCAAATATATAAATTTTTTTTTTTTGGTAGCCTAATTCACAAGCAAAGGTTAATTACAATTTTCTCTTGTTGTCTGGCGTAGAAAATACACCATTGTAACACGCTACAAAGCTACAAGTTTGTGGTGGCTCAATTCTATTGCGCAATTTGCATCCGGGGGTTAATTAAGCGTTGTTTTGCTGGTGTGCTGACAAAAATAAACCGTCTTTTTCAACGCCAAAAATATATATTTTTTTTTGGTAGCCTAATTCACAAGCAAAGGTTAATTAAAATTTTATCTCTTGTGTGGGGCGTAGAAAATACGCCATTGTAACACGCTACAAGCTACAAGTTTTGGTGGCTCAATTCTATTGCGCAATTTACATCCAGGGGTTAATTAAGCGTTGTTTTGCTGTTTGGTGCTGACAAAAATAAACCGTCTTTTTCAACGCCAAATTATATATTTTTTTTGGTAGCCTAATTCACAAGCAAAAGTAAATTACAATTTAATCTCTTGTTGTGTGCTGTAGAAAATACACCATTGTAACCACGCTACAAAGCTACTAGTTTGGGTGGCTCTATTCTATTGCCCAATTTCCATCCAGGGGTTATTTAAGCGTTGTTTTGGTGCTGGGCTGACAAAAATAAACCGTCTTTTTCAACTCCGAATTTTATACATTTTTCTTGTATCATAATTCACAAGCGAAGGTTTATTAAGCCTGTTTGTGCTTTTACTTTTAGTAAAACACAGAGTGCTTGTAAACGACACATACAAGTAAATTTTTCCTGGCCATTTGTGGAGCGCAATTTATATCCAAGGGTTACCCAAGCTTGTTACTGGGTTCATTTGGAGCCCAAAAACAGGGTGTATGTTTATCATATACAGATAGCTTCATCAAACAGGTCTGTACATTTTAGAACAAACAGTAATGTCAGACAGAGAGGGGGCAGCTCTGAAACTCGAGTGGCAGTGGCACAAACATTTCTGAAAGGGGCCCAGGTCGCAGCACAGAAAGGGGGACGCCCGCAGCGGGGGTCCTGGGTGAGGCCACAACTCCGCTGTCATCTAGCGGCCGTGTGTTGTTCAGCAACCCAAGGGTTCTTGATTGGTTGACTAGGTCATCCTCTTCCTCCCAGATGACATCTGACAACCCCACCAAGATCGGTTTGGGGAACCTCAGACACAACACTTATTTGGGCATGGCCCGGGAGCGGGTCAGCGGCCCTCACCTGTCCTCAGCCCGCCTCTGTCCCATCCAGTTTCCCTCACCAGGGAATCTACTAATGTGGTCTGGCTCAGCGCCACTAATAGTGAGGATGAACAATTTTGGGGAGGGCAGTCAGCAGCTACTTGGCAGCGAAGAAATGGGGCCAATATCCCCACTTCTTGCAGTAGGCGGCAAAGTATAGATGTGGGAGAGTGGCATGGGAGGTCATGTGGTGAGAGGTCAGCCTCGGCTTACCAAGACCGGTGATGAGGACAGTAGTGACGATGAAACACAAATAGATGATGATGTAGCCGACCGCACTTGGGAGCCGGGTGAAGAAAGGGCTTCATCATCGTCAGGAGAAGAGGGCGTCAGCTTGCGCTCAGGCAGGGGCGCAGCCAGCAAGTGGGTTGGTGGCCGTGAGTCAGCAGGGTAGCAGCAGTGTGGGGTCGGGAGCCAAGCGGCCACGGGGTAGAAAACCCCTTCGCGGGCCAAGACAGTAGGGGCACAGGGGCTCAGCGAGGCCCAGCGGCGGCAGTAGTCCACTCAGTGCGGAGCGTTGGCGGTAAAATCAGCTACTCGGCGGTGTGGCAGTTCTTGCTAAGACACCGAGGAGCCGAATATGGTATATGTAGAATCTGTGGGCAGAAAGTGAAGCGTGGCCGGGGAGCTAACGTTGCACAAGGGCCCTGCGTCAACACATGCAGCGTCCCCAAACCGGTGGCCTGGGAGAAACTGGCTCAGATGTGGTGGTCCATCCTGCGCGCAGCAGCAGCAGCGGCCAGTGGCACGCATGCCATTTCACCCAGTCAAGGCTCCACCACCTCTGCAGAAGGCAGCTGTTTCTCTTTGACATCCTTTTCCCGGTCCAGATGCTCCTGCTCCTCGCTACTCTGGCGCCAGCAGTCGTTCAGAGGGGCGATTGTAAAGAGACAACAGTAATGCGTTCCAACCATCCTAAGGTGCAACAGCTGACCGTGCTCCTATCCATTTTTTGGTACTGCAGTCCCTCCCTTTCCAAATGGTGGACTCTGCACCATTCAGAGAACTAATGGCTTGTGCCGAGCCGAGATGGAGATTTCCCAAAGCCGTAATTTTCCCTTTTTTCCAAAAAGGCAGTACCAGCACTTCATAAATATGTAGAACAGAAATGGTTCAGTCCTTGAGCTTATCGGTTTGTTCCAAGTACACGGCAGCGCGGACGTCGGGAGCTGTAACTACGGTCAGGGCCAGTACATGTCCTTTTACGGCCCACGGGGTGAATGTGCTTCCTGCCCCAGGCACACCAACAACTTGGAAGGAGACGCCGCTTCTCCTCCACGTTGTCAAACTGCTGCTCCTGCGCCAATGTCCGCCTCCTCCTTCCACCACCACCACCATCTCAACCTCCACAAGTACTGCTCCATCTACCACATGTGTAGGGCACAGCGTGTCACGCAGTTTTCTACACCTAGCTTGCCTCGGCGAACAAAGTCACACAGGGGAGGAACTGCTCCGCGTCATGCAGCAAGAAATCGATGTGTGGCTTTCTCCGCGCCAACTCAAATCGAACCATGGTGACGGACAATGGGAGGAACATGGTGTCCGCGCTGCAAACCCAGGAGGGATGGTCCATGCGCCCCCGCATGGCGCAAAGTGTTCAATCTGGTTGTAAAAAGGTTCCTAAGTCTTCCACCGATCTTCCAGAACATTCTGAAAATGGCCAGAAACTGTGCATGCACTTATCCATTCGTACAAAACCAGGAACACCCTCCTCGGTGCAGCGGCAGAACGGCCTCCCCCAACACGCTCTGATATGCGATGTTTCCACCCGCTGGAATTCCAGCCTGCACATGTTGGACCGACTGTATGAACAGAGAAAGGCCATTAACGATTTTTAGATGATCCAGGCAGACAGAAAATACTCCCCTGTGTAACTTTGATGTCACCATGGCAGCTCATGCGTGACACCTGCCGTTTGTTGAGGCCATTCGAGGAGGCCAAGTTATTTGGGCAGTCGCCAGGACTACGGGGTGAATAACGTCATTCCACTGCTTCATGTCCTGGAACAGATGCGAAAAAAACTGTCTGGGCAGGGGACTGGAGACGTGGCGACTACATCTCGTGGCCACATGAGTCCGGTGGTGACTGAAATGGAGGAGGAGGAGGAGGAACTTGGAGCAGAAGCATTGTCTGGTGAAATGAGTGGATTTTCTACCCAGGTGACAAGAAGGGGGAGCAGAGCAGCTGGAGGAGGTGGATGGAGATGAGGAAGACGAGGCAGATTGACTCCCAAGCACCGTGGCAGTAATACAGTGGAAATGGGGGCAGGGGGCCCCTCGGAGTCACTTGTGCAGATGTCCCGCAGCATGCTTATTTTTCCTGGCTAGTGACAGCCGAATATCAGCATCCGGGAGAGGGATGTACTTCTGGCTCTCCAACCAATTGTACCCTCCCTACCGGTCCAACATGGGAGCCTTTTTTCCCCGCTATTGAGAGGTAACACAAACTCAAATACTATAGGGAAATCCTCCTTAATCAGTTGGCCGCTGCCTATGTGCGGCATCGTCCCTCCTCTGACAGGTCTGCCTGGGGGGTTCCTCAGCGATCACGTACTACTGCCGCGGCTGCGGGGGAAGGTGGGGGGGTAGGAGCAGTAACCAGCTCCATCAGCAAATAACCTAAGTCTGGAGTCACTAATGAGCACTTCCTTCCCCCCGCCTAGTGAGGAGGGCATCACCAGCAGCAGCAGCAGCAGCAGGACATGGAGCATTCCCTGAACCAACAGGGTGAGGCCAACGTGGACAGCCCTCTGCCACCCCAGTGCGAAGATCCCCCTGGACTACTGGGCAGCCAAACTGGATGTGTGGCCGCAAAATTGCCGAGTTTGCAGTGGAGAACTGTCCTGCCCGCCAGTAGTGTGGCACAGAGCGGTGTTCAGTGCGGCGGGGGCCATCGTTACCCAAGGAGAACCCGCTTGTCCACGGGAAAATGTTGAACGACTGACCTTTGTCCCAAGATGAATCAGGCGTGGATCGGCCAGGATTTTCCACACACCAATGCCTTAGGCGTCAGTCTGGGTTCAAACTACCTGCCTCAGACAAAAATCTGATGCCGCCACCCGCCAGAATCCACACAACTGCTGATAGTTTCGCCATCTGCCTCCACCGCTTTACAGGACTGGTATTGCCACCCACCTCAACACTCTGTCCCTTGTGCCCCTCTATGTGCTCATGCTGCTGCTGCTGTTGCTGTTGCCCTGACATCCACACTGTGTCATTGTGCCACTCTGCGGCCTGGTACTGTTTTGCCACCTCCAGAATGTCATTGTGCCACTCTCTGACCTCATGCTGTTGCTCCTGTCATCACCTCCACTCTCTGTCATTGTGCCACTGCCTGACCTCATGCTGCTGCCGCCGGACGTCCGCTCTCTTTCATAGTGCCTCTCTGTGGCCTTATACTTTTTTGACATCCGCAGAATGTCATTGTGCCACTCTCTGACCTCATGCTGCTGCTGTGACTCCTGTCGTGCCCTCCACACTGTGTCAATGTGCCACTGTCTGACCGCATGCGGCGGCCGTGGCTGCTGCCCGTGCCCACCACACTGTGGCCTACTCCTGTTTTTGCCACCTCCAGAAATTGTCATTTTGCCACTGTCTGACCTCATCGCTGATGGGGCTGCTGCCTGCCCTCCACACGTGTCATTGTGCCACCTGCGGCCAGGTACTTTTTTGCCACCTCCAAATGTCATGTCCCACTCTCTGACCCATGCTTTTGCTCCTGCATCACCTCCACCTCTGTCATTGTGCCACTGCCTGACCTCATGCGCTGCCCCCGTGACCTCCGCTCTCAGTCTTTTGTGCCGCCGGGGCCCTAATACTATTTTGCCACCGCAGAAGTATTGTGCCACTCTCTGCCTCATGCTGCTGCTTTTTGACTCCTGTCGGCCCCCCACACTGTTCATTGTCCCACTGTCTGACCTATGCGCGCCGTGGCTGCTGGGTGCCCTCCACCTGTGGCCTATTCCTTTTTTTGCCACCTCCAAATTTTCTTTGTGCCACTGTCTACCTCATGCTGCGATGTGGCTGCTCCGGCCCCCCCACCGTGTCATTGGCCACCCCGGCCTGGAAACGTTTTGCCACCTCCAAATGTCATTGTGCCACTCTCTGACCTCATTGTTCTCCTGTCATCACCCCACTCTCTGTCATTGGCCACTTGCCTCCCATGCGCTCCCCCGCCCGTGACCCCCTCTCAGTCATTGTGCCGCTCGTGCCTAAACTATTTTGCCACCGCAGAATGTCTTTGTGCCACTCTCTGACCCTCGCTGCGTACTCCTGTCGTGCCTCCACACTGTGCATTGTGCCACTGTCGCCTATTGCTCCGTGGCTGCTGCCTTCCCTCCCACTGTGGCCTACTCCTGTTTTTGCCACCCCAAATTTTGGGTCATTGTCCACTGTCTGACCTCAGGGCTGCGTTTTGGCTGCTCCCTGCCTCCACACTGTGCCCCTTGTGCCACCTGCGGCCTGGTACTGTTTTGCCCCCCTCCGAATGTCATTGGCCACTCTCTGACCCATGCGTTCTCCTGTCATCCCTCCACTCTCTGCATTGTCCACTGCCTGACCTCATGCTGCTGGGCCGCCGTGCCCCTCCGCTCTCATCATTTTTTCCGCTTTTGGGGGCCCTAATACATTTTGCCACCTGCAAAATGTCTTTGTGCCCTCCTGACCTCATGCTGCTGCTGTACTCCTCTCCCCCCCACACTGTTCAGGGGCCACTGCTGACCTCATGCGCTGCCGTGGCGCTCCCGGTGCCCCCCCATTTGGGCCTACCCTTTTTTTTTGGCCACCTCCAGAATTTGTCATTTTTCCACTGTCTGACCCCAGCGCGATGGGCGCTCCCCGTGCCCTCCACACGGGTTCATTGTCCACTGTCTGACCTTATGCTGCTCCCTGTTGCCCCTGCCGTCCCTCCACACTGTGTCTTGTACCACTCTTTGGCCTACTTTTTTTTTTGCCAGCCCCAAAATTTTTGTCATTTGCCACAGCCCGGACCTCATCTGCTGCCACCGTGCCTCCAACTGTGTCATTGTGCCATTTTGCGGCCTGGTACTGTTTTCCCATTTCCCAGAAGTCATTGTGCCACTGTCTACCTCATGCTGCGTGGCTGCCCGCCGCACCCTCCACCTCTGTCACAATGTTGCCACCTAGCTCTCATTTTTTTTTTTTTTCCGTTTTTGCTGCCATGCCCTTTATCAGCTACGTTCCGCTTCTTTTTTTTGTCATTTTCCCCCCATAAGTCCCGGGGATTTTATGTGAAGCATTTTAAAGAGCGGCGGCAGTCTGTGCGGGCATACAAAAAAAAACATTGTTGAAAACCAAAACCCAAACTCCCTCGCATATTTAAGCATGGACAACGTTCTACAGCACCCTGCAGGGTCTGGGGGCCCCCGGAAATAGCTGTTTTTTAACGCGATTCGTGCCGAAGTAATTCGGAACGAAACGAATTTTGTCGGAAAATTCGGCGAAGTGACCGAATCGAATTTTTGAGAAATTCGGCCATCTCTAATTATGAACCTATTGACTTGTCCAAAAGGACTCAGAGGACTGAAGATCTGGAGGTGTATATGGAAGAAATTCTTCCTCCCAAGTTGACAGAGGAGTCGTCAATGATGTTAGATCAGTCGATTACTCTAGAGGATTTGGAGAAGGTTCTTAGGATGTCCCTCTTATGACAAAGTCCCTGAATGTGATTGCATACTGACACAGGTATATAAAATGCATAAGGATGTTCTGTTACCACATTTGCGTTTCACTGTACATGATACT
This sequence comes from Phyllomedusa bahiana, assembly GCA_025379985.1. Lineage (NCBI taxonomy): Eukaryota > Metazoa > Chordata > Amphibia > Anura > Hylidae > Phyllomedusa > Phyllomedusa bahiana. The sequence goes on from JAODAL010039301.1 coordinate 18,208, forward strand.
GTATGTTAGAATCAGTACTTTGCTTAACTCTATGAGGGAGGCTTTAGTAGTCCTTATGTCAGGGTTCTTACAGACCTAACTCTTTGCTCTAGGTGGATGTTTAATTGATGGTCTTGCTAGCAGATTATCAGGTGTTATTTCAAAGTGGTTCTTGAGGCCCAAACTGGATTTATGCCAAATAATAAATCTAAGAAGTCTATATTTGAACATCCAGCTGAGTTTATCAGATTCAGATGGTGAAATCTCTCTATCCCTCGACACTGCCAAAGCTTTTGACACCATCAAGAGGGAATTTCTGTGGGCCGTGTTGAAAATATGGGGTTCAGAGCTCGATTCCTTTTAAATGTCAGTCTTCTCTATTACAGTCCTACAGCTGAGATCAGAGTGACAGCTTGGTTTCTGCTTCTTTTGCGTTGGGGACGAGACTAGACAGGGCTACTCTCTGTCTCCTCTCCTCTTTGCCATAGCTTTGAAAACATTGGCGTGTGTCAGTAAGAATTTAAATACTACCAGAGGATTCAGATGCGGGGAGATAGAAAAACACATTTTGGCATTCGGAGTTTGGAATATGGTCTGGACTGTTAATAAATTGGGATAAGTCAACTATGTTGCCTATTGACCCACTGTGCTCTTCAATTACTTCAAGACCCATACAAATTCAGATCTTTTAGTCTCATCTCTCTATTATATGAAGGGGAAATGTAATTAATATCATAATGATGACCCAATGGCTGTATATATTGCATACTATTCCAGCAAAGATTCCAAAGCACTGGTTTCATAAAATCCATAGTTTATTTAGAGATCTTTTGTAGAACAAAGAATTTCATACCATTCATCTACAAAATTTGCCAAGAGGTAAGGTGGCTTGAGGGCTCACCATTAGAGATGGGCGAATTTCTCAAAAATTTGATTCAGTGACTTTGTTGAATTTTCCGACAAAATTTGTTTCGGTCCGAATTGCTTGGGACGAATCGCGTTAAAAAACAGCTATTTCCAGGCTGCACAGAGCCTGCAGGGTGCTGTAGAACATTGTGTCATGCTTAAATATGCAGAGGGAGCTTGGTTTGGTCTTCATACAATGTTGTGTTTTAGTATGACACGCAGATGACTGCCGCCGCTCTTAGAATCGCTTCACTATAAAATTCCCTGGGCACTTAAAAGGGCAAAACTGACCAAAAAACTGAAGCGGGGAAAGTTGCCTATAAAGTCATGGGAGCGACAGCTGGAAAAAAAAAAAACAGGCCCGGGGCAACATCAGTGACAGATTGGAGGTAACGGCAGTACGGCATAGGTCAAGAGTGGCACAGGCACAGTGTGGAGGGCCGGGAGTACCACAGCAGCAGCATAAGGGCAGACAGTGAAAACAATGACAGAGTGTGTAGGGCATGGCAGCAGCCACAGCAGCAGCATGAGGTCAGACAGTGGGACAATGACATTCTGGAGGTGGCAAAACAGGAGTAGGCCACAGAGTGGCACAATGACACAGTGTGGAGGTCACGGCAGTAGCCATAGCAGCAGCATGAGGTCAGGCAGTGGCACAATGACATTCTAGAGGTGGCAAAACAGTAGTAGGCCACAGAGTGGCACAATGACAGAGAGTTGAGGTCACGACAGCAGCAGCATGAGGTCAGAAAGTGGCACAATGACACAGTGTGGAGGGCACGGCAACAGCCACAGCAGCAGCATGAGGTCAGAGAGTGTCACAATGATATTCTGGAGGTGGCAAAAAAGTAGTAGGCCACAGAGTGGAACAATGACAGAGTGTGGAGGTCATGGCAGCAGCCACAGCAGCAGCATGAGGTCATGCAGTGGCACAATGACATTCTGGAGGTGGCAAAAACAGGAGTAGGCCACAGAGTGGCACAATGACAGAGTGTGGACGTGAAAGCAGTAGCAGCATGAGGTCAGAGAGTGGCACAATGACACAGCGTGGAGGGCACGGCAGCAGCCACAGCAGCAGCATGAGGTCAGACAGTGGCACGATGACAGAGTGTGGAGGGCACGGCAGCAGCCACAGCAGAAACATGAGATCAGGCAGTGGCACAATGACATTCTGGAGGTGGCAAAACAGTAGTAGGCCACAGAGTGGCACAATGACAGAGAGGGGAGGTAACAACAGCAGCTGCATGAGGTCAGAGAGTGACACAATGACACAGTGGGGAGGGCACGGCAGCAGCCACGCAGACATGAGGCAGGCAGGGGCACAATGATTTTTGGGAGGTGGCAAAACAGGATTGGGCCCCACAGAGGGCCAATACACAGGTAAAAAGGGGCACAGCAGCAGTCCACTGCGCATGAGGTCAGTCAGTGGCAAAATGACATTCCGGTGGTGGCAAAACAGGGAAGGCCACAGACTGGCACAAGACAATTTAAGAGGGCACGGCAGCAGCCACAGCAGCAGCAGGGGGTCAGACATGGCACAATGACTTCTGGGGTGGAAAAAACAGTAGTAGGTCACAGAGGGCAAATACAGAGAGTGGCGGTAGGGCAGCAGCAGCATGAGGTCAAAAGTGCATAATGCACAGTTGGGGGGGGCAGGGCAACAGCACAGCAGCAGCATAAATCAGGCGTGGCAAAATGACATTCGGAGGGGAAAAAACAAAGTACCCACAGATGGAAAACAATGACAGAGAGTGGAGGTCAGGCGGCAGCAGCATGAGGTAGAGAGGGGCACAATGAAAACAGTGTGGGGGCCGGGCACAGCCAAGCAGCCTGGGTAGGCAGGGGGCACAATGCATTGGGGTGGAAAAAGGAGGGGCCCACAGAGTGGCCAAGACACAGTGTAGAGGGCAGGGCAGCAGCCCAGCGCACTGAGGTCAGCAGTGGCACAATGTCATTCGGAGGTGGAAAAACTTAGTAGCACAGAGTGGTACAATGACAGAGAGTGGGTCCCCGGGCAGCAGCAGCATAGGTCAGAGAGTGGCACAAGATACAATGTGGAGGCACGGAAACCAGCCACAGCACAGCAGAGGCGGCAGTGGCAAAATACATTCTGGAGGTAGCAAAAAACGGGGTAGGCCAAGAGTGGCAAAATGACACAGTGAGGAGGGCACGGCAGCAGCACAGCAGCATGAGTTAGAGTGGCAAAATGACAAAGGGGAGGGGGGGCAATCCAGTCCCGGAAAAGAGGGTTGGTGGCAATGGAGAACTGGCAGCAGATTGTGGCATCAGGCGGGTCCCCTCAGAATAGGGCGAGGCAGGTAGTTTTGAACCCAATCATTTCTCACAGTTTGGGTGAGGCGTCAGGTGTGTAGTCTGATCCTAAGGCTTTGGGGTTTGGGGAAATCCTGCCCGACCCACCCCTGATTCATTTACAAAGGTCATCTTTTCCACATTTCCCGGGGAAAAGCGGGTTCTCCTTTGGGGGGTAACATGCCCCAAAACCCACTGAACACCCGCTCTGATGCCACACTACTGGCCGGGCAGGACAGTTGGCTGCCCAGTAGTCCAGCGGATCTTCTAACTAGGGTGGCAGAGTGCTGTCCAAGTAGGCCACCCCCTTTTGGTTCGGGGGTCTGCTCCGGGCCTCTGCGCTGGAAACTGCCCCCTCACTGGCGGGAAAGGGAAGCTGTCATCACTGACTCCAGACTTAGGTTTGCTGCAAATGGAGCTGGTACTACCCTACCCCCCACCTTCCCCCCCGCGCCGCGGCAGAGTCTGAGCGCGAAGAACCCCCCGGTCAACCTGTCGAGGAGGGGGCATGCCGCAATAGGGAGCGGCCACGACTAGGAGGATTTCCCCAAGTATTTTATTTGTCCTCCCTCTCAAAAAGCTGGGAAAAAGGGCCCCAATTTTTTGGGGGGTGAGCGAGGGTCCAATAGGGTGGGGACCAGAAGTCATCCCTCTGCCAAAATTTTGACTATTGGCGTCACTAGCCAGGGAAATCAGCATGCTTCGGGCCACTGCACAAGTACTCCGAGGGCTCCCTGCCTCCATTTCCCCCTGTATACTGCCACATGCTTGCGGGGCACCCTCGTCTTCCTCATCTCCATCTACCCCCCTCCACGCTCCTGCCCTCCCTCTTTTCACCTGGGGAGAAAATCCACTAAATTTTACAGAATTGCTTTTCTCCATGCCTCCCCTTTTCCTCCCTTTTTAGTCCTCACCCACCTGTGCCGCGAGATGTAGTCGCCAATCTCCTTCCCCCGTCCGACGATTTTTCAGCTCTTTTAAGGACAGAACATGGAATGACGTTATTCATCATGTATCCTGGGGACTGACAAAAACGTCACCTCCTCGAATGGCCCAACAAACGGGATTTTTACGCATGAGCTGCCACTGGCTGCACAAAGTTACACGGGGAGTACCCTGTCCCCCTGGGGTCATCAAAATTCGTTTAATGGCCTTTCTCTTTCATACAGTCGGGCCAACATGTGCAGGGGGGAATTTCAACGGGGGGGAAACTGATACAAGTTGTTGGGGGGGGCCGTTCTGGCCCTGCAAAATCGGGAGGGGGTTCCTGGCTTTTAAAAGGGAAAGGATGAATGCTGCACAGTTTTCCTGGCCATTTTCAAATGTTTTTGAAAATCGGTGGAAGATTCAGGAACCTTTTCACAACCAGATTGAACACATGCCCCCTCAGGGCGCAGGGCCATCCCTCCTCGGGCACGCGGGGCACCATGTTACTCCATTGTCCATCCCATGGTTCGATTTGATTGGCGGGGGGAGAAACCCCACTCGATTTTTGCTGCATACGTGGGGCGTTCCTCCCCGTGTGACTTTGTTTTTGCCGAGGAACCCCGGTGTAGAACTTTCCCTGACACCGCGTGCCCTACACATTGGTATGATGGGGCACACTTTGGAGGCTGAGATGATGGGGGTGGTGGAGGAGGGGAGGCGAACATTGGGCAGGACCCAGTTTTAAGTGGAGGGAAGCGGCGTCTCCTGTCCAATTGGGGGTGTGCCTGGGCGGAAGCACATTCACCAGTGGGCCTAAAGGAATGTATGCCCTGCCAAGTTAAGCTCCCAAAATTCCCGCGCCTGCATTGGAAAAAACGATAACCAAGGAGGCCCACTTCTGTTCTACATATTTATGAAATGGGTCTGCTTTTGGGAAAAAAATTCGGTTTTTAACTCTTTATCTCGGCTCGGCACAAGCCATTAGTTTTTTGAACGGTTCAGGCCACCATTTGGAAAGGGGAGGGGTGCAGACCAAAACTTGGACAGGGGCACTGCTTTGCCCTTAGGGGTGGTTGGGATATGTGTCTCTTTGCCATCGCCTCGCTGAAGAAACTGGCACATGAGTGGAGGAGCAGGAGCATCTGGACCGGAGATATGCAAAGAAAACGCTCCCCCTGCAGAGTGGTGAAACCTTGACTGGCTGCAATGGTGCTTTCCACTGGCCTTGCTGCTGCTGTTGCTGCGGCGGAGGAAAGGACCACCACACTGAGCCCTTTCTCCCAGGCCACCGGGGGGACGCTGTGTTGACGCGGGCCTGGTGCCCAAATTCCCCCTGGCCAGCTTTTTTTTCTGCCCAAGATTTACTATACCCCCCATTTGGGTCCTTAGTGTCTTACAAAGAACTGCCCCCCCGCAGATTTATTTTTTTCCGCCCCAACCTGCACTGATGACACTCCCCGCTTTTCCTTGCTGAGCCCCCCGTGCCGCTACTTTCTTGGACCCCGCCAAACGGGTTTTTTTACCCGGGCCCTTGGCTCCCGACCTCACACTGGGTGTACCCCGCTGACTCACGGCCACAACCCCCTTGCTGGTGCGCCGCTGCTGGCACAAGCTGACCCCCTTTCCGACATGATGAAGCCCCTTTCTTAAACCCCGGCTCCCCCGTTTCGGTCGGTACAAAAAACTTTTTGTTTCTTCACTGCTGTCCTCATCACGGTTTGGTATGGAGGTACCCCTCAAAAAATGACCCCCCATTTCCCTTCCAATCTTACTTTGGCCCACTGAAGAAAAAAAGGGTATTGGGGCCATTTCTTCGCTGCCAAGTAGTGCTGACTCCCTCCCAAATTGTACATCCTCGCTAATAGGGGCGTTTAGCCCAGACCACAAAGTAGACTCTGGCTGAGGAACCGGTGGGATAGGGGGCGGGTTGGGGACGGGTGAGGGCCGTGACCCGCCCCGGGGCCCCTCCCAACTAAGGGTTGTGTCTGACGTCCACCTTTTTTGGGGCTGGGTTGTCAGATGTCATTGGGGGGAAGTGGATGACCTAGTAAACCCAATAAAGAACCCTTTGGGGTTTGCTGGAAACCCAAGGCCGCAGTTTGACAGCGGCAGTTGGGGCCTCCCCGGTGACCCCTGCAGCGAGTCCTCTTTGCTGTGCTGCGACCTGGGCCTGCTCCGGGTTGTTTTTGCCACTGCCACTCACAGGTGAAGAGCCTCCACCTCTCTTCTGACATATGTTTTTTTCAAAATGTAAAACCTTTTTTGAAAAGATATCTGTATATGATAAATACACACCCTTTTGACTCCAAAGAACCCACAAAGAAGTTTGGGGTAACCCTTGGAAAAAAATTTGCGCTCCACAAATGGCAGAAAAATTGACTTGTATGTGCCGTTTAAAAACTCTGTGTATTTTATGAAATAAAACCCAAAACGGGTTTAATTAACCTTCGGATAAATTTATCACAGAATTTTTCGGGGCGGTGAAAAACAAATTTTTCTTTTACTGAGTACAATGCAAAAAAAATACTTATTAAACCCCTTGAATGTAAAGGCAAAACAAATTTGCTCCCAAAAATTACCAGTTTGTAGTATGTTAAAATGGCGTGTTTTTAGGGTACACAACAAAGAAAAACTTTTTTTTAAACCTTCGGTTATGAATTTGCTACAGGAAAATGTTTTTTTGCATAAAAAAGAACTTTTTTTTAGTGACCAAAACACAAAAAACCCAAATTTAAACCCCCGTATGTAGATTGCGCAAAAGAATTGAGCAACCAAAAAATTACCAGCTTTTTACCCTTTAAAATGACGGTATTTTCCCGGTACACAACAACAAAAAAACTTGAAATTTTAACCTTCTTTGAATTATGTACGGGAAAAATTCTTTTTTGGGGGTAAAAAAAGAACTTTTTTTTAGTGCCAAAAAGGGCAGAACAACCAATTAACCCCGGGATGTAAATTGCACAAAAGAATTGAGCAACCCAAAAAATTACCAGCTTTTTAGCGTGTTAAAAGGCGGTATTTTCGGTCACAACAACAAAAAAACTTGTAAAAACCCTTCAGTTATGATTAAAAGCTACAGGAAAAATGCTTTTTTGGGTGAAAAAGAACGTTTTTTTTATGCCACAACGCAAAACAACCTTTAAATTTAAACCCCCTGGATGTAAATTACGCAAAAAAAAATGACAACCAAAAAAAGTGATATTTGAATTGAAAAAACGCTTTTCTTTAAAGAAACAACGAACGGGCTTAGAAAACCCCTTGAAATTCAATGTGGTAGCAATAGCATTAAAATGTATAAGCAGCTGCATTGGATGACACTGGCTTCGTCCCTACTCCAAAAATCAGAATTAAACGAAGAGAACAGTCTTGAAAAGCTGAGAAAACCCCCCAAAAAACGCTGATAAAAATGAGTTCTTAGTAAAGATTCATAACAGCCGTGGAAGCACCCTTTCCCCACTCAGTACAGTGAGAGTGGGATAGCCCAGCTCCGGGCCCAATTATTAGGCTTTACGTCACAGAATCCCGCCGGGCTTGATTGGCTCATCTCGCACTGTCATGTAGGGTATCCCTTCTTCCTCCCAGAGTCTTTGCCCTATGTAACGCTGTGTCGCAGCCATTTTTTTAATTAAAAGCATCTTCGTTCACGCGAAGTACCCCAAACTTCGACTTTGTTTTAGATTAGGTTTTTCCCGAAAATTTTTAACGAATTCCCCCTTTATTAGAATCAAATTTGCCCCTCTCACTCACCATTCCAAAAGCAAAGTACTTTCACTTTTCAAAAACAGCTTTATGGAATTTTACCAATCGGTAGAGATGGAGCGCATCAGGAAAGTATATTGTCCACTGGTAGTGATCGAAGATTCCATGCTACATCTTAGAAATGGTACTAATAAATTGTACAAATAAAATGGCACCAATAAAAACTACACTTCAGACCATAAAAAAGAAAGCCGTCACTCAGGTCCATAGATTAAAAAACAAAAAAGTTAATGTTCGAAGAAAACGTCACTGGAAATTAAAAAATTTAAGAGTTTTTTCTTTTGTAAAAAGTACTAAATGTAATGAAAACTCTACATATTTGACATCCTGGAATCATAATAACTTGCAAAATACAGACAACATGTCATTTATATTGAGCATGAAAACAAACCCCCCACAAAAATGGCACAATTATGCTATTTTTCATGTTAAACCCCACAAAGAATTTTTTGGGGGTTTCCCAGTACATTATGTGGTATAGTCAATGGTACCATAAAACATACATCTTGTCCTGCAAAAAGCAGGCCCTCATAGGTCTATATAGACAGAAAACTTAAAAAATTAAAGCTCTTAGAAAGCAGGGAGAAAAAAATAAATGTGTTAAAAAAATACTGTGCCATCAAGGGGTTAACATAAACAGAAGGCAAGCAGTTGTGTATTGTATCCCATCACTCTTGCACAGTCACCTCTAGATCACAGAGATTTTTTGACTCTAAATACTAGTATGTGCAGGTATGTGTGTGCAGACAGAAACATAATCAGCTTATATCTATATTTGTTGGTGTAGATTGGGTTATGGCTCTGCACGGATCAGATATTTTAGCTCAAACATGAATTTTTATGCATTTTTTTTTAATAAAACTTTAAGCTTTGATGTAAAAATAATGTACATGAAGGTGTAAAATATTGGTCAAAACTGAAAAATTGTCCTGACAGTGAAACAGTAAGAAATATTTAATACATGCATTTTTCTTTCATCTTTCAATTCCTATAGAGTAGTCTATAGAAACATAAAATCATTGGGCGACATGTATGAACGGGCTTTACGCCTGTTTTTTTGGCGTATACTGCGCCTCCCGGCCCGAATCCCCCTGTCGGACGCAGGGATGCAGTGTTAGGCGCAGCGTTCGCCACTTTTAGCTGCGCACCGTATGAAGGGGCGGGCAATGGGCGGGGGTGGGCACGGTGTAGGCGTTCCGGGGCGGGACACGGCGCGTTCGAAAACTCCGAGGCATGTACTATCGCGAGTCGGCAAAGCGAGGCGCATTGCAGCGCTCGGCAGCTCCGACAGTCAGACCTAGTTTATTTTGGTCTAAATGCTCCAGCGGCGCCGAAGTGAAGCAGGATCCGAACATGCGAGGAAGCAGATAGAAGATCGCAACAGAAATCTCGGCGCTCCGCTCCGTGCAGCAGGAGTATGAATCCGAAAAAATCACCTTTATAAAGGCGGAAAACAGTGTCAGAAAAGAGCTGAACCTCAAAAATAAACATAATAAAAAAAAAAAAATCACTTTCCAAAAATCTAGAACGGCGCAATATCAAGAAATCGGATATTGGAAATTGCCGGGAAATACAGTAATTCAAATTCTGAAAGCTATTCTCATTGGTCGGCATAAACCGGCCAATCAGAATAGGAGCGACAGTGAACCATTAAAACCTATGGAGAACGATTGGCCAATCAGAATTAACGGCGGGACAGTTCAAAATACAGTAAAAATGCAGAAAAGAGCTGATTGGTTGAGCTAACGGGGGCTTGGCTATCTCGGCCAATCAGAAAGGAGCGACAAAGACCCATTATAGCCTATGGATAATTTTGAACCAATCAAAATCCAAGGCAGGACAGTTCAAAATACAGTAAAAAGGCAGAAAAGAGCTGATTGGTTAATGCAGCGGGGGCTTGGCTATCCCAGCCAATCAGAGCGCGAGCTACTTCTATCATTGTAGTCTATGGAGAGATGGGCGCAATGCAATCTCGGCGCTCAGCGCTGTGCTGCATGGAGTATGAATAAAAAAATCATTTTTATTAAGTGTAAAACATTATCAGATAAAGCGCTGAAACCTTCTTTAAAAATAAAGCACTTAAATCCCTAACAACGCGTGTGTCGCCGAGACCGGCGCTACATAAGGTATTGCAATAGAGAGAATTGCCGGAAATACAGTAATTTAAATTGTTGAAGCGCTTCTCATTGGTCGGCAGAAGCCAGCCAATCAGAATAGGAGCGACAAAGACCCATTATATCCTATGGAGAAGTTTTGACCAATCAGAAAGAGCGACAGTGTCCCATTATAACCTATGGAGAAATATAGACCAATCAAAATCCAAGGCGGGACAGTTCAAAATACAGTAAAAATACAGGAAAGAGCTGATTGGCTAAGCTAGTGGGGGCTTGTCTATCCCAGCCAATCAGAGCGCGAGCTACTTCTCCCATTGTGGAGAGATGGGCGCTTTGAAATCTCGGCGCTCAGCGCCGTGCGGCATGAAGTATTAATAAAAAAAATAATTTTGATTAAGTGTAAAACTGTAAAAATAAATCAGTTCAAACCCCGAAAAACGCGTTTGTTGCCGAGACCGGCGCTACATAGGGAATTGCAATAGAGAGAATCGCCGGGAAATACAGTAATTCATATTGTTTTAGTTATTCTCATTGGTCGCAATAAACCAGCCAATCAGAATAGGAGCGACAGTGGCCCATTATATCCTATGGTGGAGAATTGACCAATCAGAATAGGAGCGACAGGGATCCATTATAACCTATGGAGAAAAATTGACCAATCATATTCCAAGGCGGGACAGTTCAAAATACAGTAAAAAGGCAGAAACGAGCTGATTGGTTGAGCTAGCGGGGGCTCGTCCAGCTTAGCCAATCAGAGCGCGAGCTACTTTCTCATAGAGTTCTATGGGGAAAAGAAATTCCGAGCGAGCTCTGTGATTGGCTCAGTTAAAAGAGGCGCCGTTATTTGGACCAATGGGAGAGCGAGCGACGCTCCTATGGGTTTTCTAATGCAATCTGAAATAAAACTGTACATGGCCGAAATCAAATGATAAGACTACAGAAGTTGTCCCGATGTATATATAAAATTAATAATAATATGGGGGTAACGAAAAAAAAAAATTAATTCAATAAAATCATGTTTATTTCTTTATTTTCGTTATCCAAGGATCAATAGTATAGCTGCAACGAAAAGAAAGAAATAAACATGATTTTATTGATTTAATTTTTTTTTTTCGTTACCCCGGTTTATGCCGACCAATGAGAATAGCTTTCAGAATTTGAATTACTGTATTTCCCGCTAATTTCCTATATCCTAAGTCTTGAATTAGGATATTGGAAAGTGATTTTGTTTTATGTATTTTTTATTTTTAAGGTTTCAGCTCTTTTGCTTTTTACTCCGCACCGACATGTGGAATGATTTCTCGCTGTTTTCCAGCCTGTCTCGCATCGGAACAGATTTTCGGCGCAGTCCCACACGGCGCCTAAGTCCCGCACTGCGCCCATGTCCCCGCACTGTGCCCCACACACTGGCGAGGCGCAGGGAACTTTTCCCCGCATGTACGAGTGCACCTCCTCGGACGGCGAATCTTCGGCGCAGCGCCGCACTGCGCCTAAGTCCCGCATTGCGCCTAACACACTGGCGAGGCGCGGCGGACTTTACATAGGATATATGAGCGCGCCCCGGCCCCGACATAAATCAGGCGCAGATTACGCCGGAAAACTAGCAGAAAAGCGCTCCCCGACCTGGCGGGCTTCATACATGTCTCCCATTATGCTTATATCATCACAATAAAATATATGTTTTGGATATTATTATAACATTATACTTTTTGTTTTGTTTTATGTATATTCATTTTTATTTTACAGATTACTATTTATTCGGCTTTTTTGTCCGTTTATCCTGGGGCTGAAAAAGGCTGTAATGACATGAGTAGTGTTGAGCGATTATTATCGACAAAGTTGAAATCGGCACGGTATTTATGTTGATCGGATTTTTTTAGATCACGCGATAATTTAGGTTAAAATCTGTGCATAATCTATTAATATCGCGCCATTTTGGGCGCTTCCTGTCTTTTTTGGCCGGCCAGCAAATCAGCTTACAGAATAAGCAGGGTGACTGTGTGTGCGCGTAAATGACTGGGATGGGGTGGGGGTTCGTTTGGGCTGGAAAAATCACATGCCCTCATTTTACATAGAACACCCCTTTCCCCTGTTTCATGATCAGGGTGTGTCAGTACTCAAAGGATTTGGGACGTGTGCCTCCCTCTGACAAACGCTCGGGAAAAATTACTCTTTTTGGGTTCATAGAAAACCCTCTATTTTTAGCTGGGGATCCTTAGAATTTATTTTAGATAAAAGGGGGTTTTTTTTTTTTTTTAAAGGATTTTGGGTTAGCTAGGCAGAAATTTTTAAAGACATCTCCCGCTGTAAAGTCACAGGGGGGGAGGGGGGGGGGGGGGGGGGGGGGGGGGGGCGGGCCCAACACAAAACAAGCTCTTTAAAGAATACTGGGATATTGTCCCACCCAGCCCTTTAGAAAAGACATTGCTTTTGCAATAGCTTTATTTTTTAAACAGTTTTCTTTTTGAAATATTATTTGGATTTTTGGGCACCCTTTGAACTATATTAGGAAAACAAATTTTTTTTCTAGTAACTGAAAGGCTATTTTTTAAAGGTTTGCAAAACCCTCCCACTTTTATCAGAAATACTTTTTCAAAAAGGTTTCTTTTTCATTTTTTGCCCTTTCCAATTTTGGGTTTGATAGACCCCCTTTGCAGAAAAATTTTGGGAATCCAGAAATTTTTTTTTTGTATTTAAACCAAAAAGGGAAAATTGTTTGGGTCCAAAAATCCCTTTTATTATCCATCCCATTTCAATAGGGTTTTTTTTAAACTTTTTCCCCACCCCAGCTTTTGGTTGAAAGCCCCCCCCTTTGCAGATAAATTTGAATCCACCCAAATTTTTGAGTCACCACGGGTTGTATTGATAGGGGGCCCAAAAAAAATATTTTTTAAATTATCCGTATACATTTCAGATACGTTTTTTTTTTTGCACATTGGCACAGGCCACTTTTTTTGATAGACCCACCTTTCAGTTAAATTTGAATCCAGAAATTTTTTGTAGTCCCCAAACGGGTTGATAGGTCCCCAAAAATACCGTTTTTTATCCGCAAAAAAATTTTTTTTTCAGATACATGTTTTTTCACTTTGGCACGGGCCCCACCCTTTGTTTTTTAGGCCACCTTGCGGGTTAAAAATTTGAACCCAAGCAATTTTGAAAGTCCCCCACAGGGTTTGATGGGGCCCAAAAAAATACCTTTAAAATTATCCAAAAACATTTCGATACGTGTTTTTTTTTCCCTTTGGCACAGGCCACTTTGTTGATAGGGGCCCCCTTTTGGAATTTAAAATTTTAACCCACCCAATTTTTTTAATCCCCCACAGGGGGTTTTAATATTTCCCAAAAAATTTCCCTTTTTATTATCCGTATACATTTCGAAACGTTTTTTTTTCCCCTTGGGCACGGGGCAGCTTTGTTGTTTAAGGCCCCCCCTTGCAGTTAAATTTCAAAACAGCAATTTTTTTTTTTGATTTAAAGGGGATTTGAGAATAGCTGTGTTTTTCCCGGGCTTTTAATAAGAAAAGTCCCAAAAATCTTCCATACCCTTCCCAAAATTTTTTTTTTTTCTGAACATGGAGCGAAATGCAGGTTTGGGAAGCAAGCAAAGAGGGGGGGGGACAGGAGGTAAAGGGACGAGAGAAGGGGCTCCCTTTCCCTTTCGGCGAAACATGCAAGCCAGCGGGAAATTTTCGGGTTTTTCAAAAACCGTCAAAGGGCCCGGGCATTGCTGAGTCAGGGCCCCCGTGAAACCCCCAGTTTAAAGAAAGCGCACCAATCTGTTTTTCAGGGGGTTAAAAGCAAAAACCTGCATCCCGCAGTCCCTACCTCCCGTCCTCCCAGTCCCCGGCCACAAAAAGGCGCCCTTTTACATTCCTTCCAGCATCCGTGTCCAACATGGGAAACAAAGGGAAAACCCCCAAAAGGCCCAACTTTGTGTACCCCCCCCCTGTGGGTAAAAACCCTTTTTTGAAGACCCTTTGATGACAAAATTTCGGTTGGGGTCAGAAGGGCATGTTAAAAAAATCAAGAGGGCCAAAAAGGGTGATTTTTTTCTGCTCTGACGGGCCCAAAGGGGGTTAAAACCCTTGGGCCCTCAAGGAGGAAAAAAGGGAAACCGTCAATCGCAAAAAAACCCGGGGGGGTCGGGAAAGCCTTTCCCCGGGGCCTCTTTCCCTTTTACCCGCACTCCCGGGTTTCAGAAATTTAGGACACAAAACCACCTGTGTTTTATGATTGGGGAAAAGACGACATTCGGGGTCCAACGTGGTCTTTTTTAGCAGAATTTGCTTGCGGAAACGCTTCATCAATGGGCAGGAGGAAGACGATGGGGTGGGGGCCCGGGACGGGTCCCCCCTCAAAAAGGGAAGGGCGGTTTCCCCAGAAGTCCCCCTATATTATTCTGCCAGCCCCCGGCCCGCGGAAAACCCCCCTCCTCGCTTTATCGCCGTCAAAAAGGGCCCGGACCCCTCAAGCGTGGGGGGCCCTTCCCCTTTAGCAAGCCTCTGATTCACCCAGCGATGTCATATTCCGCCCTTTTCCGTAGACACAAAAGTAGAGGCAAGAATCTTAAGGGGGTTTTTTTTTTAACCACCACCCAAAATGTCTATTTACATGCAAACGAATGCCAAAGAGTTGAAATGGAGGCAACACTTGGGGCCCAAAAAAAGGGGGCCCGACGGATGCCGGGGTTCCAACCCCGGGCAACCCTCTGTTTTCCCCCTCCCTTTCCCCCTCTGCCACCCCAAGGGGTTCCTCGCTGCCCCCTGTCTCTCAATCATATCAGGGGTCAACCTCCACTTCCCCTCCCACCGTGGGCCCAGTAAACCCCCCACACCAAACCCAAAACCCCCCCCCCCAACCCCCCTTTTCCCCCACCATTTTTACGACCCGCACCCGTACAGCGGCCAAGGGGGCCCCCAAACAGCCAGCCTTCTGTCTTCCCCGGTTTGGGGGGCAGAAGAAAAAACTTTAAACCCCAAACCCCCCAAAGCCAAAACCTGAATTTCCCGGGATTGCCAGGGGTTTTCCCCTTTGGGAAAAGTTGCCCCTTTGCTGGGGGACACAGATAGGTTTCCCGGGAACGTCATGGGCCCCTTTCCTTTCCCCAAAACCCAAAAGCCGAAAACAGGCAATTTTTTTTTGCCAAAAAACCCCTCCCCCGCCCCGGGGCCCGCCACGTGTCATCTAAAAATTTTTTAAGCCCCTTGTCTGCACCCGTGTCCGGAAAAAAACCATCTGAAACCCCCGACACAAGGGCTAGTAAACAAAGGCCAAGGCTGCTAAAATCTCTGTGACAAACTCAAATGGGTTAGCTGGGTGGATTTTTCTTTTGGGGGGAACGGGGGGCTCCCCCAGGCTCGGGGCATGCTCTTCAAAAACCCCAGGGTGGTGCAGGCTCTTTCCCCCAAGGGCTTCTGGTTGGGATCACCCCCCAGAGAAACCCGGGCCCTGTTTAAATTGATCTGTCTTGGGACTGGGCCCAAAACAGGGGCAGGAGCTGGGACGGCCCTTTCCCCAACGAGACCGGCGCTGGCGGGGGGACCCAAAAACCTTTTTGCCAGGAAGGTTTGGTTTTGCGATAACGGGCAAAATCTGCTGGCCACCCTTTTAAATTTGGTAGGCTGGAGCACAAACCCCTTTCCTGGGACATGTCATAACCTTTTCGTTTTAAAAATTTTAAAGCGCTACCCGGGTCCGGACTGCCCGCTTAGGAAGGCTCCCAAGTCTGAGTTTTGCACTTCCGCCGTTCGCAAACTGCTTTTGTCCCCCCCTGGGGGCTTTGTAGCGGGCAGCTCGGCCTCCCCCCCCGGGCAACCGTCTCATTGTTGACATGGCCCAAACCTGGAATTCCACCCTCCACATGCTCCAGCGATTGTTTGGGGGCAGCGCAATTTCAAATTTTGCCCGTAAAGAAGTGACACATGGGCCCGACAAGCACGGTGGGGGACCTCGGGGTTTGAGCCAAACCCAAGTGGAGGCAAGTGGGAAAAAGCTCTGCAAACCATCCTTGCCATTTTAAAAGCCACCCCAAAAGGGGCATGCGGACAAACCCTTGTCACATGAGCATTGTGGTGATCTTATTCTGGGAAAGACGTTTTGGGCACTCTGAAACAACCGGTTCCCCCCCCAAACAACGGAGGAGGAACGGGGCACGAAGCCGGGGCAAAGGAGGCCTTTCTCTCCGTTTGAATCCACAAGGCCCGACAGTTTTTTCAATTTTAAAATTTGGTCTTCATTAGGCAGTGAAATTTGGGGTCCACCTAGTGCCCCAAGGGAGCGCAACAGCTCTCAGGGGGGCCCTCATCTCAGGCCCAATCCAAGGGGTGTGTTTTAAGCTGTGCCGGAGGGAAGGGAGGAGGAGGAGGTTTTTCCTAGACACCCACCCTTACCGACGTCCCTGGGCCCTGGGAAAAAGGTTGGCGCGAATTTAGGCGGAGGAGGAAAATGAGGAAGTCAGTTTTCTAGTGCCCCTCGACCCAGAGGGTTAGGGAAAACAAGGCTCCATCCCCTCACAAGAGTGCTTGGGTGCTCCATTTCCCCAACATGATCCCCGCATTTAAAGGGCCCTCAAAATGAACAACAGTTTTCGGGTGGCCACCCTCCTTGGGGTCCCCGGTACAAAACAAAACTCAGCACTTTTCCCCTTCCCCCACCCAAAAAGAGAGGGAAAATCAGAAATTTGGGGACCTTTTTCTGATTGATCAACTGGAGATATCTGGTTTCTTTTGCTTCCAAAAGTTCCCTTTAAATGTCACGGGGGGAAACAAAAACAGCGACGTGACAAACAGTAGAGTGCCAAGTAGCCTTAGTGGCAGCAGCACAAACCCAGCAGGCAAGGTGGCAAAGCCTAAATTTGGGGGACCCCCTGGCAATCGTTTATTTACAACCTCCCCCAACCCATGCAATGCAGGGCACACAAACCCCAAAACACAGAGACCAGCTTAAGATCATGGTGCACGACTATCTGCGTCTCAACAAAAAGATGTTTTTGTATGTGTTTTTTCCCGGGCCCAATAGACTTCTGGGTATCCAAAATGGACGAAATTGGGGCCCGAGCTCGCTCGCCACGCCATTGAGGTGTTTCCGGGGCCCAGCAGCCCCGCGTCATATCTTTAGCGGGGCCCTTTTACACAGCTGGGGGATCATTACAGACAAACAATCCGGCTTCCAAAAGATAATTGGATTTGCTTTTAACCCTTTTTTTTATCAAGAAGAACAGGCAAAGGATCCTGATTGTTTGTGGGGGGATCCGATTGCCCGGGTCCCGATTGTTGGGCCCGGGTTTTTCACATTCCTCTTCAAACAGAAAAGGTCCCCTTTTTGAAAAAATTTTTTTTTTTAAATGATCATTTTTTACGAAATTTTTTTCCTTTTCCCAACATTCATTTTGCTGGTTTTGGTGTGAGGAGATTAAAAGACAGAAAAGGTTTCATGAAACACCGATTCCATTTACCACTTTATCTTTAAAAATTTTTTCGCTTTGGGGTCAAGGGTTTTGAGGTCATGTTGCGTGAGATACACTATAATTATGGCCCTTTTTGGAACAAAAATGGGGCTTCAAAGTGGTATATCCCCCATCACAATTTTTAAATATGGCTGAGAATCTATTTATAATTTTTTGGGGTCATTTTGCTTGGATACAGCTATAATTTGGCCTTTGGGAAACAAATGTGGCTTCTAAGTTGCTTTCCCCTCAAATTTTTTAATAGTGGCTGAGAATATTTTATAATTTTTTGGGGGGTCATGTTGCTGTGAGATACAGCTATAATTAGGGTTCCCTTTGGAACAGAAATTCCCCTTCTAAGGGGCATTTTTCCTTCACAATTTTTAAAACAGTGGCTGAAAAAGTAATTTTTATAATTTTTTTGGGTCTGCTGCTTTGAAATGCAGCAAAATACGGGTCCTATTCTAAAAAATTTTGGTTTCTAACAACGTTTTGTTCTTCAAAATTGCAAAAGTGGCTCAAGGGTCAGTTTTGAATTTTTGGGGGCTTTTTTGCTGTGACATGCAGCTATTCTACGGGGCCCTATTATAAAAAAAATGTTGTTTAACAGACTTTTTTTCTTCACAATTGTCAAAAGTGGTTCAGGGGTATTTTTAAATTTTTTGGGGGCCCATTTTGCTGTGAAATGCGCTTTTTTACGGGTCCTATTGTAAAAAATGTGGTTTCTAACAGACATTTTTTTCTTCACAATTGTCAAGAGTGGCTAAAGGTGAGGGGTGGTGTCAGAAACAGAATGGGTTTGGGACACTGTTAATGGCACAAATTGCAAAAATGACTTGTTTTTGCAAATCTTTAACATACAGAACCCCTGTTTTGGACAACCCATTTAATTAATTAAAAAAAAGAGAAACAAAACATGGGGGATTCCATCCTATTTTAAAAAATGTGTTTTTAGAATTAAAACACAAAAAAAACTTTGATGTACAAAATAGCTGGTAAAAAAAATTTCCTCGAATTTAAAAGGGGAGGACAGGAAGATTGACCAAGTAGTTTTCAGAGGAATGGATTTGGACACGGACAGAGACAAAGAACAGAGACAATTCCTCCAGCCGTTGATAAAAAAGAAAAAAGAATGCCCAAAAAAAAGGCACCTGGGTGGAACGAGCGTTAACCCCCATAAATTTTCCCAAATGAAGCTCAAATTTCCGCCCATAAAGGAGGGGCAACGCTACCCAGCTTGACTGTTACTGAGGAAGGCCAAGGTCTACTCCACTTCCGCACCCGCTTCGCACGACTGTTTTCTTGCTGCATATAAGGGGATTTTTTTTTTCCGTGTAAATAGAGACGGAACCCAGCCTGGGGGTTTACCACACCCACTGTAACTCCGGCCTGGGAGCGAACCTGCGTGTTAATAGATGAAACCGCCCTTTTGCCTGGCTCTCAATGCACCCACGTAAGCTGGCCCGGCACTGGGCCTCCGTGTTTAACAATGGCTGATGGCAGCTTTGGGTCTCACCCTTTGGGGCAATCGGAGAGCTTAAAATTTCTCCAAAAAAATCAGATTTTGAAAAAGGGGATTTTTGTGGAGGTTAATATGTCAAAAAGGGCCCCAGGGCTGGACACAAATTGCAAAAAAATTTGAGGCTTTAAAAATTTTCTGGGGTGGGTCCTATGGGGTGCATCATTTGTTCTCCAGGGGAGTCTTTTCCCCCAATCATTGAAAAGGATTTGAGGAAAAATAAACCAGAATTGATTGGCTGAATCACTCTCAGAAGCCAGGAGGGCAAATGTCTTCTCAACTAAAAGTGTTTTGGGGGTTAGGCTTTTTTATTACTTATGGGGTGTGCGGACAAAATTTAAAACATTTCACGGTAAAAAAACCTTTAACCCCTTCCCGACATAGGGCGTATGGATACGCCCCCAGGGGGAAATGATTCCCCCAAATGGCGATCCATACGCCCTGGCGACGGCGGGCTTTTAGGCGGCCCGCGCGATTGCAACATGGGGGCCAGCGGGGAAAATTTCCGCGGCCGCAGCCGTATCACCCCCCGGCGGAGGGGCTCCCGGGCCCCGGGTGGGTTACCTCTTTCATTACCGCAGCCTGTCATGGCTCGTTAATAAAGCCGCAGGGGGGGAAATGAGCTCCTCTGCTGTCCCCCCGGGGGGCTGCCGCACGTAGGCGGCACCGTCCCCCGTCGATATCCCGGGGGAAATGAACGGCCCACTTCCCGGGGGCATCTGTGACGTCACCATGCCCGCAATCATTGGGGCATGGTAAAAGGCGTTGTCAGGCGACCCGTACACAGTACAGTACTTTGCACGGGGGGGGGGGGGCCCGCCTTCTAACAACAAACTGATGATTGCTGTTAGAAAAATAAAGTGAAAAAAAAAGTGAAAAAAAGTAAAAATAAATGTCAAAAGTAAAAAAAAGTAAAACCAAACACAAAAAATAAAATAAAAACACGACACCGCCCTTTTCCCCCTTTACAAACGGGAATGCCCAAAAA
>JAODAL010039302.1:0-38153 GCA_025379985.1 Phyllomedusa bahiana
CAGACCATGCCTCTAACCACGCCTAAAACAATGAGAACACAGGCCATTTATTGAAAAAAAAATAATAAAATAAAATGCACAGCCTAAATCATCCTGTATCCTACAACACTAATTCACAGGGCAGGATGTACCTCCAACCACACAGGGTTCCTATGCAGGGACATTGCTAGGCAGTTTTATCCTGGGCTTGTGCCCCAGATAAAACTGACGGTGTCCTGAACCTGCAATCTAATCGCAGGACAGATTGCCAGTGCGCTGTCAGCTTCTGTGCCAATGCTGTGGTCCTAAAGCGCAGGCGGTCTTTTCCACTGTTTGTCCTCTGGACACACATACACTTGAAGGCCACCGCGGAGCAGGTAGCGGGAGCTCCCTGCCTTGCAGAGTACTCTGATGCTCGCAAGTGGGCATGCGGCCCTCCAGAGTATACAACACAAGCGGCATGAGAATGTCAACACGCTGCTTGCGTGGCATTATGATGTCACACCAACTGTGCAGGGACACAGGAAGCAGCGAGTGCTTAGTCAGGGGAATGGGGAGAGGGCCTTATCAGGGGAATGGGGAGAGGTGAGTACTATTATTTTTTTTATTTGTAGTCGGGGCCTATATTCTCATCTACATACTGGGAAACCCTATAACCTACTGGGGGGACATATATACCTACGTACATACTGGGGGGTCCTATATACCTATAACCTGCTGGGGGGACACATATACCTACCTACATACTGGGGGTCCTAATCCCTTAACCTACTTGGTTTAGACATTATATACCTACCTATGTACTGGGGGGTCCTATAACATACTGTAGGGACATATATTCCTACCGACATTCTGGGAGCCCTATAATCTTCTGGAGAGACATATAATCCTACCTACATACTGGGGGGCTCTAAATATTTATAACCTACTAACGGGGACATATACTTACTATGCCCTAAATATAGTATGTAGGTAGGTATATATGTCTCCCTAGTAGGTATAGCCTACTAGGGAGACATATATACCTACCTACATACTGGGAGACTCAATGTAGCTACCAACCTACTGGGGGGCATACATATCTAACCACATACTGGAGGGTCCTATATAACTACCAACCTACTGAGGGGACATATATCTCTACCTACATACTGAGGGGCACTATATAACTACCAACATATTGGGGATCATATATAACTACCAATTTACTGGGGGAACTTATATACCTATTTACATATTAAGGGGTTATATACACAACTACCAATTTACTAGGGGACCAGTATATTTACCAGACTACCTGAGGGGACCAATCTACCTACCTACTTTCTGGGGGACCAATATACTACCAACTTTCTAAATACCTACCAACCTACTATAGGACCTATATATCTACCTTCCTACTTGGAAAGTATATATACACCTACCTACTGACCTACCAAGGCAACCTATTTACCCACCTACTGGGGGCCCTATGTAGCTTCCTAACTACTGTAAGTTGCTGTATACCTACCTGCAGGGGCTTCTGTGTATCTCCTTACATATTATACCTACCTCTCTACTGTGGGGTCTTTATAAAGTATTTACATGAGGCCATATACACCTGTCTACATAATGAGGGAACTTGTATAACTATATACCAATGGTACCTAAAAGTTTACATAAACTATATAAAAAGACATGCATGTTTTTCTCACTATCTAACATGAAAATTAGAATAAACCTTACCCGTTTTAAGTTAATTAGGATTACCAAAATTATTTATATTTGCCAAATGCCAGAATAATGAGAGAGAATTTTTAAGGCATTGTTATTATTATTTATTTCTGCAAAGTCAAAAGTTTACAGGAATTTCATTTGTATTTGGTAGCATTGCCCTTAAACTGTATGACTTGGGTCAAACATTTTGGATATCCTTACACAAGCTTCTCACAATAGTTCGTAGGAATTTTGGCCCATTCCTCCTGATAGAACTGATGTAACTAAGCCATGTTTGTAGGTCGCCTTGCTCGCATCTGCCTTTGCAGCTTTGACCATAAATTTCCAATATCCGGGCTTTGTGATGCCCACTCCAAAACATTGACTTGATTATCCTTAAGCCACTTTGTAACCATTTTGGCAGTATGCTTCGGATCATTGTCCATTTGGAAGTCCCATTTCCACCCAAGCCTTAACTTCCTGACTGATGTCTTAAGCTGTTGCTTCAGTATTGCCACATGATCTTCTTTCCTCATGATGCCATCTATTTTGTGAAGTGGACCAGTCTCTCCTGTAGCAAAACAACCCCACAACATGATGCTGCCACCTCCGAGTTTCACAGTTGGAATTGTGTTCTTAGGCTTCCAAGCTTCTCCCTCTTTTCTCCAAATGTAATGATGGTCATTATTGAAAACAGACCAGACTACAGGACATGACTCAAAAAATGTAGGTCTTTGTTCATGTGTGCATTTGCAAACAATAATCTGGCTTTGTATGTTTCTTTTGGAGTAATGGCTTCTTCCTGGCAGAGTGGCCTTACAGCCCATGTTGATACAGTACTTGTTTCACTGTGGATAATGACACAATCTTTACAGCTTCTGCCAGCATCTTCACAAGGTCTTTTGCTTATGTTCTTGGGTTGATATGCACATGTTGGACCAAAGCACATTCATTTCTGAGACACAGAACCCGTTTTCTTCCTGAGCTGTATGATGGCTGAACATTCACATCTTGTTTGTACTTATGTTACATATAATTGTTTGTACAGAAGAATGAGGCACCTTCAGGTATCTGGAAATTGCACCCAAGGATGATCCAGATTTGTTCAAGTCCCCAATTATCTTCCTGATATCTTGGCTGATTTCTTTAGACTTTCCCATGATGTTATACACAGAAGCAATGTGTTTCTGGTGTGCGTAAAAAAAAATACATCCACATGTGTGTCTCTAACTCAGATGTTGCCAATAAGCCTATCAGAAGCTTTCAAAGACATGACATCATCATATGGGCTATCGCAAATTGTTTAAAGGCATAGTAAGCCTAGTGTATGTAAACTTTTGACTTTGCAGAAAGTAATAAAAATGCCTTAAAAATTATCTCTCATTATTCTGGCATTTGGCAAATGTAAATAATTTTGGTAATCCTAATTGATCTAAATGGGTAAGGTTTATGCTAATTTCATGTCAGATAGTGAGAAAACCATGCATGTATGTATTTTTATATAGTGTATGTAAACTTCTGCTTTCAACTGTATATACTTACCTACCTAATAATGGGATTTATATACCTACCTAACAAGGGGCCATATACCTACTTATCTACTGAGGAGAGCTATATACCTACCTACCTATTGGGGGTCTATATACTTCCCAACTAATGGGATCTTATATAGGAACTCCCCATCCCCCACAGTAAGCACTTGGATTTTCTATCATAGGAAAGTGGGTTGCTGTGGGGTGAGGCATCACCATGCATTCCTGTATAAACCCCCATTAGGTAATGAAATATATAAACTCACCTGGTAAGTAGGTAACTATATAGGTTCTAGAAAAGTGAGGACTCTAAAATATTTGTGTGGTAAAATCTACAGAAGTCATGATGGCAGTCTGGGACAGATGGAGAAGAAAAAGAAAACGAGAAACAACTCTCATCAGAGCGAGAAATCACCCCTGTCGAGCTATGCGGATTGTAACGCACTGCACTCATTTATAGTCGTGCAGTAGAATACATGTTGCTACAACTGGTTAGGCACGTTGTGGTTGTTCGTAGTTTGGGGATCATGAGGTCTGGGCGTATTATTTGGGTCACTTAAAGTAGTAATATTATTGATTCCTGTGTATTATAGAGTTCTTTTTAGTAACAATAGATACGAATCTTGATGGTATATTTGCTCCAGTGTATAGGTGTATTATTCGGCAAAGCTGTATATGATCATTACTTTAAGGGGCTATTATACTATCAAACGTAGGTGAGTACTGTAGACATTGTCAGTGCTTGGGAAGATGTATCATTACACAGAATGTACTGTGTTGAGGTGAGATGGACAGTATCTATGTTAAAATCCAATGAAAAGAAATTAATGACAGGAAACATTCATTTTTATTTCTGCTCAAAAAATACATGGTCACAGTTCATGAAGTGTGGCATGATAAAATGCTGTGTGAGCCAGCTCTACCGAGCAAAGCCATAACACAGAAGGCGCCGAGCCTCCTACGATGTATTAGACCTCTAGCAATGCCCTGCTCGCATATACTCTTTTGTCTTCAGGCAAAACTTCCTAGAGTGTCCCAATGGATAAGAGACAAGCCTTGCCATCTTCGATTAAAACTACAACTGTTGTCGAGTATTTTTATTAATCACTAACTTAGAAGAGAAGTATTTCTATTCTATTAAGAATGCCTTAAAAAAGATCAACCCTCCACCCTCTCCCAGGCTACAAACCTTTGAAAAGACCTTGTTATCCCTGTGTTTGAAATAAATACATATTATGTCTTTTAAGAGACCGGCACAACACATTTAACCCATAGATCATTCCACTTTTTGCAAATTAATTATAGTAATGCAACAGCGAATTGTTTCTTCAGCATCTTACCATTAATAAGGTCGTGCTCTCCGTGCATGTGTGCTAGACTACTTCAAAGAAGCTCTTTGAATAAGAAGTAGGCGCTTAGGTTTATACAAAACTAACCATATTGTTTTAAGTCTTTTAGGAAATTAATATGCATAAAATAAGGTTTCACCATGGTTTATAAGATTATAAACCACTAGTTACTTCTGTGTATAACAAATTAGGAGGAATTTCCTTTCCATAAATTCATTGGATTTTTTGTATTTTTTGGATGAAGTATATTTGGCTAAAGTACATTAATTTTGGGCGAGGACTTACAAGATTTAAGGGAATAATTAAAAGAAAAGAAAAAACAAATATCAGGGTCTTATGCCTTCATTCCGTCAAATACCCAATGGGCACGCAAACAGGAGACAATTTAAATGTGCAATAATTACATTTTTAGAAGGCACACACTGTAGCTTAAAACTACATTGTGATTAAAATGAGAAAGTTTATATCTTTCAACAATAAAGGGGGTTGACTGCTTTATAATTTTATTTCTTTACAGCGGTCCCTAAAGTTACAATGGCCATAGAATACAATATTTCAACATACAATGGACTTTCCCAGGAACATTTTTCAGATTGTTGATCCAGCCAAATATTATGAACATTCTATGCTCAAAAAACCCTGTAACATCAAGTGTATGCAGAACTGATTGGGGTCCCAGTGGAAACCTCTGCTACAGCTATAGATGACCTGTATAATATTTCATATATCTGCTCTTTACACATGCCATGAACGAGCTGCTCTTTGGCAACCGGAATGAGGGATCTCACCCCTTTTCTTTTTTCTAGGAACATTGTGTTATAAGTTACATGAAGCCTTTGTGCTATAAGTAAGAAGTTCCTATCTCAAAGATAGAAAGTGAATTTCCGGCTTTGCAGCAGCTCATTTCTGATTGTTATATGTATGTCATTGCTTTATGCTGAATTAATTGATCTGCAAAACTTTGTTTTTTATTAGCATTATGTTGGGTGATATTTTCGATAGAGTTATGGTCTCAACTAGAGATGGGCGATTGATTCATAATCCGAAGTCGGAATTCGTTTAAGTATATTTCAGGAAACTTCGGTTCTGAACGAAGTCCGAAAGTTCTGGTGGGTACTATGGAGTGAACGATAGTGTGCTTTTGATTGATAAATGGCTGGCGAGCACATGGCGTTACATGGTGGCCCCAAGCACTCTTGAGGAGGGAAGAAGCGGCATTAGCCTGCTGACATGTGCAGAGTTGAAGCCATCACGAGAAGGCGGGATTCTGTGACGTCACCGCCCACTATTATAAAGTCCGGGTGCGACGCTGAGGAGCTCACACTCCTCTCACCTGTAATGAATCAAGGGAAGGTGCTGCGCGGCTGATTGTGGATAGTCTCTTACTGCAAGAACATGGATTTTTCATACAGCGTTTTGTTGGGGTGTCTCAGCCTTGTCTCAGAGACTAGCCTTATCTTAATGTTCTATTTCTGATTTTTTTAGGCGGTATTTGGATCTGAAGTCCTAGTGATGCGCTCCACTGCAGCCTGATATACCATTTTAATGCTATATTGCTCACAGCACATTGAATAATCAAGGGGGATCTAAGCCAGTTTCCTGTGTAGTCATTTAAAGAAACAGCGTTTTTACAATAACAAATACACTTTCATGTTTGCTGCCTCATTTTCTTCTGCGCTATTCTACATCAAGCCCCCACGAGGTTAATTAAGCGTTGTTTTTATGCAGAGTTGTGGTGACAAAAAATAAACCGTCTTTTTTCACGCCAAAAATTACAAATTTTTCCTGTAGCCATGAATTCATAAAGAGCGAACTGTTAATTCACAGATTTTTTTCTCTGTTGTTGTAGCGTAGAATAGAAAATACGCAATTGTAACACGCTACAAAGCTAGGTAGGTTGTGGCTGCTCATTTCTTATTGCGTAATTTACATCCAGCGCGCATCAACTTAACGTTTTCTGCTGCTGTGGTGTTACATCAAGGAAACTGTCTTTTTTCTCACCATCCAAAAATTACAATTTTCCTGTAGCATAATTCACAAGCTGAAGGTTATTAAAATCTTTTTCTCTTGTTGGGTAGCGTAGAAATACACGCATTGTAACAACGCTAACAAAGCTAGTAAGTTTGTGCGACTGCCTCAATTCTTCGTTGCGCAATTTACATCCAGGAGGTTTATTAACGCTTTGTTTTTTCTGCTGTAGTGACAAAAATAACACCGTCTTTTTCAACGCCCAAAAATTACAATTGTTTCCTGGTACATAATTTACTAACGCGTAGGTAATTACAATTTTCTTCTCTTGTTGTGTAGCGTCAGAGAAAACACTCAATTTGTTAACACGCTAGCAACAGCTGCAGTAGTTTGGTGGTTCATGCTCAATTATTTTGCGCATATTTACATCCAGGGGTTAATTAAGCGTTGTTCTAGCTAGCTGTGGTAGACTCCAAGAACCGTCTTTTCAACCGCACCAAAAATCTAATCAATTTTTCCCTGTACCATTTAATTCACTAAGCGAAGGTTAATTCAATTTTTTCTCTTGTTGTGTAGCGTTAGAAAACACGTAATTGTAAAACAACTACAGCAAAGCTGAGTAGTTTTGGCTGCTCAATTCGTTTTGCGCAATTTACATCCAGGGTTAATGACTAGCCGTTGTTTTTCTGCTATGGTGACAAATAAACGTCTTTCTTTTCACCGCATAAAAAATTACAATTTTCCCCTGTAGCATATTTCACAAGCGAGGTTAATTACCTCACAATTTTTTCTCGTGATGTGATAGGCAGTAGTGAAAACACCGCAATTGTAACATGTACAAAGAGCTAGTAGTTGTGGCTTATTGGGCTCAATTCTGTTGTGCGCCATTATTACATCCAGGGCGTTAATTAAGCGTTTTTTGTTTTTATGCCTGCCGGTGTCGGTGAGACAAAAGATAATCCGTCTTTTCACCGCCAAAATTACCAACATTTCCTGTAGCATAATTCACAAGCGATAAAAGGTTAATTACTATTTTTCCCATCTTGTTGTGTAGCGTAAGAAAACAGCAATTGATAACCACCGCTACACAGGCACTGAGTAGTTTGTGGCTGCACTCAATTCTTTTGCGCATTTTTACATCCAGGTGGTTAATTAAGCGTTGTCTGCTGCTACGTGGTGACTCCAAGAAACCGTCTGTTCTTCACACAGCCAAAATTGCAATTTTCACTTGGTACCATATTCACAAACGGAACTGGTTCTACCCCCCCTCATCCACCCACCACACTTCCCCCCCCCCCCCACCCCCGCCCCCCCTTTCTCCTTGTTGATGTAGCAGTAGAAAACCTCAGCAATTGTAAAATCACTACAAGCTAGTAGTTTGTGGTTCTAGCTCTAACTTCTTTGCGCATTTTACATCCTAGGAGTTAACTAAGCGTGTTTTCTGCATTGTGGTGACAAATTAATAACACGTGTTTTTCACCCGCCAAGAAATCTACAATTTTCCTGATGTAGCATAATTCCAAGCGAAGGTTAATTACAATTTTTAACTCTTGATCTTGTGTAGCGTAGAAAAAACACGCAATTTGTTTTAAAAAAACATGCTACAAAGCTAGTAGTTTGGTTGCTCATTCTTTTGCACAATTTACATCAGGGGTTAAATAAGCGTTGTTTTTCTGCTTGGGAGGAGCATGTGGGGGGCGTGCTGACATAAAATAATACGTTCTTTTTTCACGCCGAAAAATTACATTTCTGTAGTCATAATTCACAACTGCGGATAAGGTTAATTACAATTTTTCTCTTGTTGTGGTAGCCGTAGTTAGAAAACACGCAAATTTGTAACGACGCTACATGCTAGTACGTTTTGTGGACTGCTCAATTCTTTTGCGCAATTTACAAACAGGGGTTAATTAGTGTTGTTTGCTAGCTTGTTGTGTGCGACTCCAGAAACCCTGTCTTTTTCACCGCAAAAATACAATTTTCCTGTACCCATAATTCACCACCGCGAAGATAATTATCAATTTTTTTCTCTTGTTTTGTAGCGTAGAAAACACAGAAATTGTATACGCTACCAAAGTTAGGTAGTTGGGGCTGCTCAATTTCTTTCGCGCAATTACATCCAGGGGATAAATTAGCGTTGTTGTTTCTGCTGTGGTTGACCAAAAATAAAACTTCTTTTTCACCGCCAGAAATTACAATTTTCCTGAATAGCATAATCATAATGCGAACGTTTAATTACAATTTTTTCTTTGTGCTTGTAGCGTAGAAAATACGCAATTGTAACACGCTACAGGCTAGCCTATTGTGGGACGTGCTCTAATTCTTTTGCGCAATTTACATCCAGCGATTAACTAAGCGTTGTTCTGCTGCTGCTGGTGACTCCAAGAAACTGTCTTTTTCACCACCAAAAATTTAGCATTTTCCTGTGCATAATTCACAGCTAAGGTTTAATTACAATGTTTTTCTGCTTGTTGTGTAGCGTAGAAAAACGCAATTTGTAACGACGCTATCAAAAGTTAGTAAGTTTGTGGCTGCTCAATTATTTCGCGTCAATTTACATCCAGGGGTTAATTAAGCGTTGTTTTTCTGCTGTGGTCGACAAACAATAAACCGTCTTTTTCACCGCAAAATTACTATTTTTCCCTGTACCATAATTTAAAACGCGATAGGTTAATTACATTTTTTTCCTCTTGTTGTTGTAGCGTAGAAAAACACTCATTGTAACTCGCTACAAAGCTGAGTAATTTGTGCGCAGCTCAATTATTTTGCCGCATTTACATCAGATGGAGTTAATTAAGCGTTGTTCTGCTTGCTGTGTGACTCCAAGAAACCGTCTTTTTCTCCGGCCAAAAAATACAAATTTTCCTGCTACCATAATCACAAGCGGAAGAGTTTATTACAATTTTATCTACTGTTGTGGTGCGTATAGAAAACACGTAATTGTAACACACTTCAGAAGCTAGTAGTTTGTGGCAGTGCTGCCTCAATTACTTAGTTGCGCAATTTACATCCCAGGGGTTAAATTAAGCGTTGTTTTTCTTGGCTGTGGGTCGACAAAAATAAAACCGTCTTTTCACCGGCAAAAATTACAATTGTCCTGCTACCCATAATTCACAAACTACGAAGCGTTTAATCTACAAATTTTTTCTCTTGTTGTGTAGCAAGTAGAATAACACGCCAATTGTAACATGCTAAAACGCTAGTAGTTTGTGGGGTTCTGCCTTCGAATTCTTGTGCAGCGAAAATTTACATCCAGGGGTTGAATTATGCGTGTGTTTTCTGCTGGTGTGTGACAAAAATAACCGTCTTTTTCACTGCCACAATTACAATTTCCTGTAGCATCAATTCATATCGGTGCGAACGTTAATTACAATTTTTCTCTTGTTGATGTTAGTTCATGAAGTCAGAAATACGCAATAGTGTAACATGCTACAAAGGCTAGTGTTTGTGGCTGCTCAACTTCTTGCGCAAATTTACATCCAGCAGATTACTAAGCCTAATTTGTTCTAGCCCTGCCTGTGGTGACTCCAAGAAACTGTCTTTTCACCACCAAAAATTACAATTTTCCTGTCAGATTAATTCACAAGCTCGAGGTTAATTAACAATTTTTTCTCTTGTTGTGTAGGTAGGAAGAACAACACGCAATCCCTCGGTGTCCCTCTCCACGCTCTACAAGTTAGTAGTTTGTGCGGCTGCTCAATTCTTTCGCGCAATTTACATCCAGGCTTAATCTAAGCGTTGTTTATTCATGCTGTGGTGACAAAATAAACCAGTCTTTCTTCACGCAAAATATACATTTTCTTGTTACCATAAGTCACAAGACTAAAGGTTAATTTACAACTCGTGTTTGCTCTTGTTGTGTTTATAGCGTAGAAATCACCGAAAACACGCAATCTGTAACTCGCTTACAAAGCTAGTTTAGTTTGTGGTTTAGCCTCAATTCTTCTGCCGCAATTTAATCCAGTGGTTAATTAAGCGTGTTCTCTTGCTGTGGTGACTCCAGAAACGTCTTTTTCTCGCTGCCAAAAACTTACAATTTTTCGTGTCCATATAACCAAAGCAAAGGTTAATATACAATTTTTTCTCTTGATCCTATTATCGTTGTGTAGCGTAGAAAACACGCAATTGTAAAACGCTACAAAGCCTAGTAGTTGTGGTTGATCAATTCTTTGCGCAATAGTTTACATCTCAGGTGTAATTAAGCTGTGTTTTCTGCTGCTTTGAACTTTAGGTGACACATAGAATCACGTTGCTTTCTGTTCACTGCAAAAATTACATTTTTCCCTGTGATACATAATTCAACCATAGCGCACGGGTTAATTTACAATTTTTTCCCTTTGTTGTTGCTAGGCGTTAGATAACACGCATTGTAAATAAATCGCTACAAGCTAGTAGTTTGTGGCTGGCCTCAAATTCTTGTTGTGCAAAGAATGTTACATCCAGGGGTTAATATAAGCGTTTGTTTTTCATGCTTGTGGTGACCAAAATAAACCGTCTTTTTCACGCCTAAAAAATTACAATTTTCCGGTGACCATATACTTCACTAGCCAAATGTTACTATTACATTTTTCTCTTGTTGTGTAGGCGTAGAAAACACGCAATCTGTAACACGCTCAAACGAATAGTAGTTTGTGGGCTGCTCGAATTCTTTTGCGCAAGTTTTACATCCAGGGGTTAATAAGCGTTGTTTTCTGTGCCCCCCCCCCCCCCCCCCCCCTCTGATTGACAAAAATAAACCCGTCTTTCACTGCCAAAAATTACATTCCTGTAGGCATAGATTCACAATCGAAGTTAATTACATTTTTCTCTGTTTGTGTAGCGTTGAAAACACGGAATTGCTAAAACACTTACAAGATAGTAGTTTGTGGCGACTTGCTCAACTTCTTTGCGACAATTTACCATCTGCGATTTAACCTAAGCGGTGTCTCGTACCTGCTGTGGGTCGACTCAGGAAACTGTCTTTCGACTCACCAAAAATTAAACTTTTCCTGTGAGACATAATTCCCAGCGAGGTTAATTTACATTTTTTCTCTCTGTTGTGTAGCGTAGAAAAAACACGCAATTCGTAACACGTACAAATGTTCAGCTAGCGTAGTTCTGTGGTGCTCAATTCTTTCGCGCAATTTACATCCAGGGTGTTAATTAACGCGTTGTTTTTCTCTAGCTGTTGTGTGACAAAATAATAACCGTCTTTATGATTCATCGCCAAAAATTGCAATTTTTACCCCGTGTACCATAAGTTCATCAAGCAAGTAATTGAGCAATTTTTTTACTTCTTGTTGTGTAGCTTAAAAACTCGCAATTGTAACGACGTCTACAAAAGTAGCTAGTTTGTGTGATGTCAATTCTTTTGGCGCGAATTTAGCCATCCAGGGGTTAATTAGAGCGTTGTTCTGCTGCTGTGTGTGCACTCCAAGAAACGGAAGCGTCTTTTTACACTGCCAAAATTACGAATTTTCCAGTTTGTACCATAATTCACCAAGCGGCACGGGTAATTTCAATTTTTTCTATTGTTGTTGTAGCTTAGAAACACGCAACTTGTAAAACGCTACAAAGCTAGCTAGTTGTGGCTGCACTCAATTCTTTTGTGCAATTTACAATCCAGGGTTAATTGTGAAGCGTTGATTTTTTCTGCTGTGGTGACAAAACGTAAAACCGTCTTTTTCACCCGACTTAAAATTGACAATTTTCCTGTACCATAACTTCACAGCCCAAATCGTTAATTTACGAAATTTTTTCTCCTTGTCTTGTTGTAGGGCGTCCAGAAAACACCGCAATTGTAAACACGTACAAGATAGTATGTATTGTGCCAGCCGGCTCAATTACTCTTTGCGAATTTACATCAGGGGTTAATTAAGCGTTGTTTTTTGTTGTGATGACAAAATAACCGTCTTTTTTTCACAATGCCAAAAATTACATATTTCCTGCTACCATCAATCTCAACGCGAATGGTTAATTACAAATTTTTTCTCTTGTTCGTGTAGCGTATGAAAACAACGTAATGTATAGACACCACTACAAAGCTAAATAGTCTTGTGGCGCTCAATTCTTTTGCGCAATTTACATCAAGGGCGGTGTTAATTAAGCGTTGTTTTCTTGCTGTGGTGACAAAAATTGAACCTGTCTTTTTCATCGCCAAAATTACAATTTCCCGCTTGACCTACTTTAATTCACAACGACAAGGTTAGATTACAATTTTTTTCTCTTGTTGGGTAGCTGTAGAGAGAAGAACACGTCTAATGTAAACATGTACAAAGCTAGTAGTTTGTGGTGCTCATATTCTTCGCGCATTTTACATCCAGGGGTTAATTAAGCGTTGATTTTCTCGCTGTGGGTGGACAAAAAATAAAACGAGTCTTTTTCACCGCCAGAAAATTCATTTTCCTTGTAGCTAAGTATTAAATAGCCGACGTTAATTACAATTTTATTCTGTTGTGGTAGCGTTAGAAATTCGCAATTGTAACACGCTTACAACAGATAGTAGTTTGTGGACTGCTCACATTCTTTTCGCGCATTTACATCCAGCGATTAGAACTATGCATTGTTCTGGAATGCGTGGGTGACTCCAAGAAACTGTCTTTTTCCACCACCCAAAATTACAAATTGTCCCATGTACCATAATTCACAAGCGAAGGTTTAATTACAATTTTTTCTTCTTGTTTGTAGCGTACGAAGAAAACAGTAAATTTGTAACACGCTACAAAGTGACAGTAGTTGTGGCCTGCTCATTCTTTCGCTGTCAATTTACCAATCCAGGGTTAATTAAGCGTTGTTTTCTTGCTGTGGTGACAAAATAAACGTCTTTTTCACCGCCAAACAATTACATTTGTCCCAGTACAATAATCTCACAAGCAAGGGTAATTACAATTTTGTTTCCCTCTTGTTGTCGCTAGCGTCAGAAATCACGCTAATTGTAACACGCTACAATGCTTGTAGTTTGTGGTTGTCAATTCTTTTGCGCAATTTACATGCCAGGGTTATTAATGCGGTTGTCTGCTGCTGTTGGTGACTCCAAGAAACTCGTCTTTTTCACTGAACCAAAATTAACAATTTTTCCTGTACCGCTTATTCCACAAGCTCGACGCGTTAATTCCAATTTATTCTCTGTTGTGTTATTAGCGTAGAAAATCACGCATTGTAAAACGCTACAAAAGCGAAGTAGTTTGTTGGCCTGCTCAACAATCTTTTGTCGCAATTTACATCTCAGGGTTATTAAGCGTTGTTTTCAGACTGATGGTGAACAAAAATCAACCCCAAAATTTTCACCGCTAAAACATTACACCATTTTCGATCACTCTGCTACCCATATATTCACAAGCAAATGTTAATTACAATTTTTTCTCTTGTTGTGTAGCGTTAGAAAACCTCGCAATTGTGAACACGCTCACTAAACTGGAGTAGTTTGATGCAGATCCCCCCTGCTGCTAAGGGTTGCTTGTTGCGCAATTTACATCCAGGGCGTTAATTAAGCGTTGTTTTTCTGTTGTGAGAAATGACAAAATAAAACCGTCTTTTTCACTGCCGCATAAAATATACGAAATTGTCCTGTGTAGCATATTCAAAAGCTAGAACGGTTAATACAATTTTTCTTTGTTGTGTTAGTGTAGAAAACACGGAATTGTAAACCCGCTAAAAAGCTAGTAGTTTTGTGGATGCTGCAATTCTTTATGCGGAATATACATCCAGCGATTAACTAGCGTTGTTCTGCTGCTGTGGTGACTCCATGAACTGTTTTTTCACTCCGACAATATTGAACAATTTTCCTGCTAGCATATTCACCACAAGCGAAGGTTAATTACAATTTTGTTCGCTTGTTAGTGTAGCGTTAGAGAAACCACGCAAGTTGTTAAACACCGCTACAAAAGTTAGTAGTTTGAGCTGCTCAATCTTTCGCGCAATTTAAATCAGGGGAGGGTTAACTTAAGCGCGTTGTTTTTCTGCATGTTGGTGACCAAAATAAACCGTCTTTATTTCACCAAGCAAAAATTACAATTTCTCTTGTTACCCATAATTCACATTGCAAAGGTTAATTATAATTTTTTGTCTCTTGTTTGCTTGTAAGCGTAGAAAACAACGCTAATTGTAACACGCTACAAAGCTGAGTAGTTTGTGGTTGCTCAATTCTTTTGCGCAATTTAACATCCAGGGGTTAATTAAGCTGTTGTTTGCTGCTGTGGTGAACTCCAAGAAACCGTCTTTTCACTTGTCAAAAATTAGCTGCAATTTCCATGTACCATAATTCCAAAGCGACGGTTAATTTACAATTTTTTTCTTGTACTGTTGTAGCGTAGAAAACACGCAATTGTAAACGCTACCAAAGCTAGTAGTTTGTGGTTGCTCAATTCTTTGTGTGCAATTTATCTATACAGGGTGTTTATTTAAGCCGTTGTTTTTCTGCTGTGGTGACAAAAATAACACGTTCTGTGTTTCACGCTAAAATTACATATTTTTCCCCTGTAACCATAATTCACAAGGCAAATGTTAACTTACAATTTTGTTGTCTCTTGTTGTGTCAGCGTAGAGAACACGCAATTGTTAACACCGCCCTACAAAGCTAGTAGTTGTTGGACTGGCTCAAGTCTTTTGCGCACATCTTACATCCAGGGGTTATTAAGCCGTCTTGTTTCTTCTGTTGTGATGACAAAACTTAAACTCGTTTCTTTTCACTGCCCAAAAAATTACGCAATTTTCCTGATAGCATAATCACAAGCGAAGGTTAATTACAATTTTTGTCTCTTGTAGTGTTGTAGCGTAGAAAACACGGAATTGTAACACGCTACAATAGCTCGTAGTTTGTGGTTGCTCAATTGTTTGGCGCTCAATTAAGCTGTTGTTCTGCAGTTGTATCCGTAAAGAAACTTTGTTTTTCACCGCTCACGGAGAAATTCTGTAGCAATAATTCATATCCCCACAGGTTAATTAGCTTCTTTGTGCTTTTATAATTTCTCAATAAAATACACGAAGATATTTAAAACTGGCAGATACAGTAAATTTTTCCTGCCATTTGTGTGATCAGCCAATTTATATCCAAAGGGTTTACAAGCTTCTTAGATGGGTTCATTTGGAGTCGTCAAATACAGGGTGGGTATTTTTATCACGTATACTGATATCTTTCTAATATCAAATAAAAACAGTGTCTGTACATTTTAGAAAAACAGTTCTGTCAGACAGAGAGGTGGACAAGCTCTTCACCATCGCGAGTTGGCAGAGGCACAAAACATTCCTGGAGCAGGCCAGGGTCGCAAGTACAGCAACGGGGACGTCGCAGCAGGGGTTCACTTGGTGAGGACACAACTGCCGCTGTCATCTACCGCGCTGTCGTGCATGACTAGGCAACCCAAGGGATCTTGTTTGGTTTGACTATGCGTCTTTCCACTATTTACCAGATTACATCTGACAACCCCAGAAAGAGTCGGTGGGAAACCTTAGTTGTAATCGGCCTCCAGGGAGAGAGTACCGGCCAACTATAAAATATGTTGACAGAGGTGGCCAGTCTTGAGCTTATCGGTTTGTTCCAAGGTGCCACAGCAGCGGCGGACGTCGGGCTGTAACTCTACGGTCAAGCCAGTACATGTCCTTTATGGTCCCACTAGGGGTTCATATGTTGCTTGTCCGGCCCAGGCACACCAATAACTTGGACAGGAGACGATGCTTTCTCCTCCCGTTGTTCAAACTGCGGGGCACCTGCGCCAAGGTCCCGCCTCATCCACACACCACCTTTCTCAGCCCCATCCACAACGTACATGCTCCATATACCACTATGTTAGGGCACGGTCGGTGTCACGCAGATTCTACACCTGGCGCTAGACCCTCGGCGAAACGGACAAGTCCCACAGGGGAGGAACGTGCTCGCGTATGCAAGCAAGAAATCCGATGTGGGCTCATTCCCGCCGGCCAAACTGCCCAAATCGAAACCATAGGTGACGCGACAATGGGAAGGATACTTTGGTGTCCCCGCGCGGCACCGGAGGAGGGTGGTTCATGCGCCCTGCATGGCGCAAGTGTTCAACTCTGGTTGTGAAAACGTTCCTGAAGTCTTCCACCGGTCTTCAGAAGATTCTGAAAATGTCAGGGAAACTGTGCATGCACTTAAACCATTCCCTACAAAGCCGGGAACACCCTCCTCGAGTTGCAGCGGCAGAACGGCCTCCCCCAACACACCGATATGCGATGTTTCCACCCCTGGAATTCCAGCCTGCACATGTTAGACCCACTGTATGAACAGAGAAAGGCCATTAACGATTTTTTGATGATCCGGGGCGGACAGGAGTTCTCCCCTGTGTAACTTTGATGTCAGCCATGGCAGCTCATGCGTGAGACCTGCCGTTGGTTGAGGCCATTCGAGGAGGCCACATTATTTGTCAGTTGCCAGGACAATGGGATGAATAACGTCATTCCACTGCTGGAAAATGATGCTGAAAAATCTGTCTGGGCAGGGGACTGGAGACGTGGCGACTACATCTCCGCGGCCACATGAGTCCGGTGGGGACTGAAATGGAGGAGGAGGAGGAGGACATTGGAGCAGAAGCATTGTCTGGTGAAATGAGTGGATTTTCTACCCCGGTGAAAGAGAGGGGGAGCAGGAGCAGCTGGAGGAAAGGGAGATGGAGATGAGAAAGACGAGGCAGATGACCCCAAGCACCGTGGCAGTATACAGTGGAGATGGAGGGGAGGGAGCCCCCTCCGGAGTCACTTGTGAAGATGGCCCGCAGCATGCTGATTTGCCTGGCTATGACAGCCGAATAGTCAGCATCCGGGAGAGGGGTGACTTCTGGCTCTCCACCCTATTTTGGACCCTCGCTACCTGGTCCAAAATGGAGCCTTTTTCCCCAGCTATTGAGAGGGAGGACAAACTCAAATACTATAGGGAAATCCCCGTAATCCAGTTGGCCGCTGCCTATGTGCGCCATCGTCCCCCTCTACAGGTCTGACCGGGGGTTCTTCAGCGCTCAACGTACTACAGCCGCGGGTGGGGGAAGGTGGGGGGGGGGGTTAGGAGCAGTACCAGCTCCATCACAGCAACCTAAGTCGGAGTCACTAAAAGACAGCTTTCCTTCACCCGCCTAGTGAGGGGGCAGTCGCCAGCAGCAGCAGCCCGCAGCAGCAGCAGCAGGACCTGGAGCAGACCCTAACCAACAGGTGGGCCTACTTGGAACAGCACTCTGCCACCCCAGTTAGAAGATCCGCTGGACTACTGGGCAGCCAAACTGGAAAGTGGGGCCGCAACTTGCCGAGTTTGCAGTGGAGAAGCTGTCCTGCCCTCCAGTAGTGTGGCATCAGAGACAGTGTTCAGTGCGGCGGGGGCCATCGTTACCCCAAGGAGAACCCGCTTGCCCCACGGGAAATGTGGAACGACTGGACCTTTGTCAAGATGAAACAGGCGGGGAAACGGCCAGGATTTCCACACACCCATGCCTTAGGTGTCAGACTACATCAGCCATGAAGCCTCACCAAAACTGTGAGAAATGAGTCTGGGTTCAAACTACCTGCCTCAGCCACTAATCTGATGCCGCCACCCGCCTGATGCAACACATCTCTGACAGTTTTTTCCATCTGCCACCAACCATCTTTCCCAGGGACTGGTATTGCCACCCACCTCCACACTGTCATTGTGCCACTGTCTGACCTCATGCTGCTGCCGCAGTCACCTCCACTCTGCTGTGGCTGCTGTGGCTGCTGCCGTGACCTACACACTGTCATTGTGCCACTGTCTGAGCTCATGCTGCTGCTGTTTCTGCTGCCGTGACCTACACACTGTGTCATTGTGCCACTGTCTGACCTCATGCGGCTGCTGTGGCTGCTGCCGTGACCTACACACTGTCATTGTGCCACTGTCTGATGTCATGCTGCTGCTGTGGCTGCTGCCGTGACCTACACACTGTGTCATTGTGCCACTCTGTGGCCTACTCCTGTTTTTGCCACCTCTAGAATGTCATTGTGCCACTGTCTGACCTCATGCTGCTGCTGCTGTTTTATACCGTCAACTCCACACTGGGGTCATTGTCCACTCTTTGGCCCTACCCTGTTTTTTGCCACCTCCAAAATGTCATTGTGCCACTCTCTGACCTCAAGCTGCTGGGCTGCCGCCGTCACCTCCACACTCTGCACGAGTTGCCACCTGAGCCCTCACTTGTTTTTTTTCCACTGTCCCCTGCCATGACTTTAAACAGGCTACATTCCCCCTTCAGTTTTTTTGTCAGTTTTGCCCTCTTTAAATGCCCAGGGAACTTTATAGTGAAGTCGATTCTAAGACGGCGGCAGTCATGTGCATGTCATACTAAAACACAAAAAATGTATGAAGACCAAACCAACTCCCTCTGCTATTTAAGCATGGCACAATGTTTCTACAGCACCCTGCAGGGTCTGTGCAGCCTGGAAATAGCTGTTTTTTAACGTGATTTGTCCCGAAGTAATTCGGAACGAAGTTATTTTTTGCCGAGAAAATCAGCGAAGTGAACGAATCGAATTTCGGGAAATTCGCCCATCTCTAGTCTCAATATACAATGGTTTCAACATACAATAGTTGTCCCAAAACCAATTAATATTTTATGTTGTGGGACCCCTGTACTTACTGAATAAGAAATGAAATGTTTGTATAATATACATACATTATATATTCTGCTCACATAACCACTATACTCGTGCAATAATCCCGTGTCACTGCACAATAGAATGGATCCGTCCCATGTAATGCACCTATGGGCTAACTGTAATGGAGGAAACATGGTGTCATGTGACCCATCACACACTTCATATGACCCCTGGGTTTCATTTCATAACATTACATAACTATTTTTCATATATTTTTGTTTCCAGGTGTTAAGTGTGCTTTCCTAGTTATTGGGGCCTAAAATGAATAGAGAAAGGTTATTATTCCCCATAAACTTTGCTCTTGTGGTCAGCACAATGATATTTTGAAAATGATCTATTTTTAAGAATGTTTGTGAAATATTCAGTACTGAGTATATAGGCTTTTAGAAGCTTCTGGAACTGTGAGAACTATCAAGAAGTTTCTAGGACTGTCCAGAATTGTCTAGACCTTTCTTGAATTGTCCTGAAGTGTACATAGCAGTGTAAATACAGTTATCTCAAACTAACCATTTCATTTGCTGTTCTGCTGAGTAAGTGAGCTTGTGTACACAGCTACAGTTAATATAGATGGCATCAAGAGGTTGCATACATCCGGCAGACTAATTTTTCTACATCTGTGGCCAATTTATAAAGACTTTGGGGGACATGTATGAAGATTATCTAGGTCTAAAACTTTCTTTGTTGCCTATAGCAACCAATCAGAGTGCCCCTTTCATTTCAGATAGTGCTCTGAAAAAATGAAAGAGGAACTATGATTGGTTGCTATGGGTAACCAATGATGATATGAGCTGACCCAGGCCAAGAGTGTAGAGAGAGAAGAGTATTGGACCCAGGACTGACCCCTGGGGTACACCACCTGAGAGCGGGCGAGAGGAGGATGTGGAGCAAGAGTGAGAGGAGATCCGGAAAAGTGCCAAGTCCATGATGCCGAGGAATGAGAGAATTTGTAGCAGAAGAGAATGGTTGACAGTCTCAAAGGCAGAGGACAGGTCTAGGAGTAGAAGGGCAGAGTAATGGCAGTTGCTAGGTCATTGGCGACCTTGGTTAGGGCGGTTTCAGTAGAGTGGTGGGGTCGGAAACCAGATTGTAGTGGGTCGAGAAGAGAGCTGGAGGAGAGATGAGAGGACAGTTGAAGATAGACGTGGTCATAGATATCATGTAACCTTGCTACTAACTGAATGCCAGGAGGTCACATGACTGACACGATGTTTAGTCCATACAGTTACTCCATGGGAGTCATTACTATTGACGGAAATGTGGGCTGTGTCATTTTTTTTTTTAGATAGCGTCCTTTTGCATTGACAGGAGCAGAAATTGTAATACATGTATGTTAGAGAATTGATGTATATTATAGAAAAATGATGATTTCCTAATATATATATATATTAGAAAACAATATAAAGTGGACAACCACTTTAACTTCATCCCAGGTTGCCCTTTTTTTCTGACCCTTTAATCTCTAATCCTCTTGAGTGTAAACAGTTATAAAAGTAAAGAATAGACACCATCATTATTAACTATGAATTCTATAACAGGATGTTTGGAAATATATTTACTTTTAAATAAAATAACCACTTACACTTGGAAAGAGTACATGATGATCTTTAGCTAATTTTCTTAGAAGGATTTTCTCTGCTAGCTTAAAACAATATGCGTTTAGCGTAACTAATAGCTTTCTATTGTCTTCTTTCTGTGCCCATTATTAGTGCCTCATGAAATACAACATTATGTATAAGCGAAATTCAATGAGGTTATTTAAACTTAGGCTAGGTCTACACAGCAATTGTCATAATGCAATTCAAAATCCGACGGAATTTTGACATTTGCTGGATTACAACAGGACCATGTTTCTTGGCATGAATTTGCGCAAAAAACGTGGTTTTGAATGTACAGGAATCCGACGGCAATCTGGCGGAATCCTGCAGAATATACAACATGTTGCGTATTCCTCCGGATTTTAAAACCGACCGTAAAAAAAGTGCTGTGTAGACTACAGAATGGAATCTTTATTGCTGTCTATGTAGCACAGGGTACCATCGGATTTTAGGCTGATTCAAAATACTAAATCCGCTGAAAATGTGACGAAAAACCTCTGCTGTGTAGATCTAGCCTTATAATAATTTAATTGATCTCTACCAAAAAGAATGCCATGCTGGTACACAAGTTGTATTTTAGCAGCCTTGTCTAGTCCTGGACAATTGTGTTAAATGTGAAAAAGAAGTAGAAAATAAAGAAACATGTAATTTTATAGTTTGTAAGCAAATCAATAAATAATGATTATTTTTACTTATGTAACCAAGGTCAATATTAGGGTCTCTCCTGTTAAGTTCGATATAAAAAAAAATCTATTTTTAAATACCCTATTAGGAAATAAAGAGTAGACAGAAGGCAATCCCACATTCAGTGTTCTTACCTTGTCTATAACCTTCATCTGGAAGGCTCTTCTTGTCTACATATCACATAGACAGCTTATTGATAACAATGCTGTGTAATTACTATTTGAGTGATGTGATCAGATTGTTATTACTTTCTAAAGAATTGGCATTATTTAAAGCACACAACTACATTAAGAAAAGGACAAATCTGTAGAGAGTGGCTTTTTTTAATACAGTATGCTACTTAAGTGGGAGCTGTGACACCTTTCTTGGTAGCAACAACATGACTAGATACCTATATTAGCTTTTATTGGTAATTGTTATTCACTGAGTTATAAAAGATATTTTTTCTTACTAAAATGAGTATAAACTGCCAACCACAGTGTACAGAAATTTTTCATGGAGCCATTTTTGATTAATAATATTTTTATTACTATTATTTATTTATTTTAAAGCACCATTAATTCCAGGGTGCTGTACATTCGAGGGGGGTTAGTTATATAACATATGTCAAACAAATACAGTGGTGATGATAAATGACTAACAACTGGTACAGAGGGAGAAAGGACCCTGCCGTAAAGGCTTTCAATCTACAAGGATGGTGGAAAGAGACAGAAGGTGAGTGGCAGACATGTTTGTGGAATGGTGTGGTGGCAGCAGGGTTATTGTAGGTTATAGGCTAGCCTGAAGGAGTAGGTTTTCAGGTTGCTTTTGAGGCTAGTGAAAATGGAGGAAAGCCTGATGTGTTGGGGCAGTGAGTTCCAGAGTATGGTGGAAGCACAGGAGAAGTCTTGGAGACAGTTGTGCAAGGAGCTGACATGGGGAGAGCAGAGAAGAAGGTCCTGTGAGGAGCGGAGATATCTAGAGATTAAGGCACAATAGAGAAAGTTTTTCATAGCACACTTCCAGGTGAAAAAGAAAAACCAGTTTATTTCCACATGTTTACACCGACGTTTCGGCTCCCTCACAGAGTCTTGAAAACGATTCTGTGAGGGAGCCGAAACATCAAAGTAAACATGTGGAAATAAACTGGTTTTTCTTTTTCCCCTGGAAGTGTGCGGAAGAACTTTCTTTATGATCTGATGAAGCTATTTTCCAAGCTTTTAAATCACTTCGCTGGCACCCCGTTTTTTCATCTGGATTTTTTCCTACCATGCTGCGTTCCTCTTTTTTTTTTTAGAGTTTAAAGGGAGATTTTTGAGGGTGAAGTTTGGAGAGCCTTGTGGGTAGGGTTAGAAACTTGAAGTGAATTTGGGGCAAGGGGTAGTCATGTGGGGATTAGCAAAAGAGAGAGGCATGGGTATTTTGGAAAGAGATGGGTAAGATGGGCGGTAAAGTTGTGAATGATTTGGAGGAGAGCAAGAGTGCTAGACAGGAGGCCACAGAGAAGGAAGTATGTTGCAATAGTCTAGGTGGGGATAAAAAGGCAGGGACAGCTTTTTTTGTATCATAAAAAGTTAGGAATGAGCATTTAAAACTGATTTTTTCAGGCAGCGGAAAGGGTTTGGATGTGCGTTTGAATGACCGAGAGTAGTCAAAGGTTATCCCAAAGTTCCGGACTTACGGTACCAGTGAGAGTGTAGAGCCATTGACTGTGACACAGAAATCAGTTGGGGACAGAGGGGGACAGGGGAAAGATGAAAAATTAGTTTTTTCCCCATTTATTTTAGCAATGGAAGGAAAAAAGGAGGAAAGGACAATAAAACCCGGGAATTTTTGGAGAGTAAGGCCCCAGTTATATAACTAATAAATCAATTGAGAGACTTTGTCATGCTCTCTTTTCCATTTCGGAAAATGAAAGTTTCTTTTTAGGTAAATAAAAAATATTTAATTTTTTTTTTGTTTCTTTCTTCGCAGAAGAGACCCCCAACTCTTATGTTCGTGAAAGTTATTGAAGGATTAATAACAATTCCATGTGGTGAGTTGAGGGACATGAAACCTAGTGGGCTTTGACAGCTTAACTGATACTTACATTGAAGCATCGGTGCAGAACAGATGAGATCTTGCAGCATATTCAAAATTGAGACCATAAATACTCTAAGATTTTGATATTTTTTGCTGTAAAGAACAATTTTTTATTTGGGTTTTAGCATTAATATGTTGAATTTTAGAAGAAAATTGAATTAAACGCTTTTTATTGTTGTACCTTTCATGGGCTTAGAATTGATTTCTATTCTTAGATTTTTAGAAAATGTG
Source organism: Phyllomedusa bahiana (assembly GCA_025379985.1). Taxonomy (NCBI): domain Eukaryota; kingdom Metazoa; phylum Chordata; class Amphibia; order Anura; family Hylidae; genus Phyllomedusa; species Phyllomedusa bahiana. Next base: position 23,683 of record JAODAL010039302.1, read on the forward strand.
TTAAATAGAGTATATGTATAAAGAAAAGCATAACTAGTGCAACCGTTTAGGTGTGTTATATCTTACTCATACTAGAATATGTTACTGAGCATCATTAATACTGAGACATTTACAGAATGGTCACTTGTACTGGTAATTTGTCAAAATGCATACCAGGTACTCCAGAATCGCAACGTAACATAAAAAAGAATATTTCAAAGATTAAAAAAAAGGTTTTTCACATTTTTAGAAAAACACCAAATATCCAGATAACTTCTGTGTATAGCCAAAACAAAGTGTGTCATTTCCAAGTATCTGGAGCAATGCTGACTGCAGTGCATCCCACAGCTGCTGGAGGGTGTGTGGGGGTAAATTCATAAAGCGAACATGATAACTGCCAGGGTCCGACAGATGCTCAATTGTGTTCAAGTTTTGGAATTAGGGGGCTGGGGGTATACTTTGAAGTTTTGGTATGCTTTCCAACCCAGTGTTGGCTTTTTAAAATCGTCTGAAATTTTGCTTATTTGCTGGAAACCCTACCCACCCAGGAAAAACAAAAGCATGTAGTGTGTATGTGACTTCCACACGGGATTTTCTACCCAAATTGTATGAGAGTGTCTTTCATATGGACAAGTTGGCCCAGAGAATGCCATGCAAATATTCCACAGACTATAACGCTGCCAACACCAACTTGTGTTCTTTCAGAAATATTTGCATGGTGTTGGGTGATGATGCAGAAAACATTGCTTCTTGGAGAAAGCAACCATTTGCCAATCTGCCAAGATCCATTTCTGATACTGATTTTTTCCCCGAAAACGAAGCCTTTTCGTCCCGCACTTTGTTACGATACAGTGACCATCTGCTTAAGTACGGTCTCGGCCCACCCTGGCACACCTTTGTAGCCAACGTTCACCTCTACCATCAAGGGCAAATGGTGGTCCACAGTTTCCATGTCACTTATTTGCATGGTTCCCCTTTTTTCAACCCCGATACAATTCACCACAGCACACACAAACGAAATTTTACCACTGTGCAGTTCAGAAAATTTTCTGCCGCCCCTTTGGTTTGAAATCAAAAATCATTTCCCTTTTTACAACCTTGCCCCCGTTTTCCATTTTCACAACACATGAAAAGTGGCAGTACCTATTACACATCTTAAATACCAATCAAGCCAGCTCACAACATGTGATTTCCCTCATAAACTATGCACTGCAAATGCCGAAAGCAGGAAGTAGTCATAATAATGTGTATAAACACAGGTGCATATAATATACACCAATCAGATATACAGTGGGCTGCAAAAGTATTTATACCTCTTGAACTTTCTCTGATTTTTAAATGCTACAGCCACAAACTTAAATATATTCCATTGATATTTTATGTGACAGAGCAATACAAAGTGCAAAGTAGTGAGTATTTGTAAATTGTAAAGAAAATATGTGCTTTTGCATATTTAAAAGTGGAAAAGTGTCCCGTGCATATGTATTCAGCTCCATTCAGTAGATGTCTCTACCAGCATTGTATATCTAGAGGCTGGAATTTATGCACATTCTTATTTGCAAAATAGCTTTAGCTCAGACACATTGGTGAGTGAACATTTGTGAACAGCAGTTTTTTAAAGTCCTGCCACAGATTCTCAATGAGATTTAGGCCTAGACTTTGACTGAGCCATTTTAACTTCTTACAGACACGGGGACACCAGGGGTATGCCCTAGGGGAAAGGGTTTCTGTTAATCCTGCTACATAAAGGCGGGTTCAGCTCTCATTGCCAAGGCGAAGTAATAAAACTGCCATTTTGTACAACCTTTGTTTGTTTAACTGGTAAAGCAAGGTTTTACAGGAAAGGGAAAAACCATTCCCCATGTTTATGTAAACAGAAAAACGCTGGGTAAAAGTGACATAAAAAAGGATTGGGAACTTGGTGAACAGTAAATTTAAAATTGTCCCGTATTTAATGCACACGATGAAGGGGCATCTTTCTCCCATTATACAAGCATGGTCAGCCCCACCAGGGAAATATTGTGTACCTTTTTTGGGCACCATGCACGGGAAAAGCAGTTAGAGCTTAACAGATACAAAGGGACCAATGAAAATAATAAAGGACGGGGGGACTGAATACCAAAAAAGATTAGAAAGATTAGGGTTTTTATTTTAAAGGGGAAAAAGGCGGTTTCAAGGTGACATAATAAATATGTTTAAATATATATATATTTTTTATTTAACTGTATTCTTATTAAAGATTTTTAAATACACACAAACAAAATATGTATTTCCTGAAATAAATCCATACAATCATCTAGCAAGATGAACTCCAACAAATCTCAAATTGAATATGCCCTAAGAACGAATACATTTTTTTGTACCTGAGGAAGGAAAAAAAAAAACCCAAAAAAGTTCCCCAAAAAAATTTGGGGGTTGGGAATACCAAAAAAAACAAAGTAACATGACACAGAACAAGAGGAAGGGACGGACAAAATTATTGCTCTCAGCCAAAGATGAAAGAATGAACTATTGGGTATTTAGTCTCTTTTTTTTTTTCGATTCCTATCCCAGGAGACCAATTAGTAAAAGTGTCTAACCCATATTCAACAATATGTATAAAATATTTAAGGGCAATAAAAATATTTCTCAAGATTATTTATACCAGAACTGTATCTAGAACAAGGGGGATCTTTTATGAAAAAGGAAAGAAAGTTTCTACATAAACAAGAAGGATCCCTTTTCTGTTGGCAGTAAAGTATGGAACCTCAGCCTGAGGGTCTTGTCAGGTGAATTCACTAACGTTTAAAAAGGGGTGGGATCATTTCTAGAGTGTAATAATATAACAAGTTATAGTTACTAGGATTCTGAAGAAGGGGCGTTTTTTCCCTAACAGGCGGACAATTGGCATTTACCTCATGGGTGTTTTTGCCTTTCTCTGGATTAACTCTATTACACTATAGCACAAAAGGCTACAAGAGTGGTGAGCTGACTATCTGTTTTCTTTTCTCAACTGGTTGAATGTCTGTCTTTTTTCGGCCTTACAAATTATGTAACTATGTAAAATGCCGAAAGGTGTACTAACGATTGCGCCCCTAGTGGTCAAATACTCTAGGGGGACTTAGAGTATATGTAAAAAAAACATGTTCTAAAGTATAAAAAATAAATAAAAAATCTTAAAAGTTCAGATCACATCCCTTTAGCATGTTACAAATAAAAAAAAGATAAAAAAGTTGCACATAATTTGTATTTCTGTGTCCATAAATGTCCAATTTATAAAAATATAACATCATTTATCCTATATGCTGAAAACCATAGAAGAAAAAAATTCCCAAAATGGTACCAATAAAAAGTAAACCTCAGCCCGCAAAAAATGCACTTTGACTCACACCCGTAAGTGGAAGAGCAAAAAATGTATTGGTCGCAGAAAATTGCGCTGCAGCACAAATGTAAGAACTGGAGAATGTTTGCATTTTTTGCAGAACTAAAACATTAAAAAGCCTTCATATTTGGTATTTCTGAAATCATATCAACCTGCAAAATATGGATAATGTATTAGTTATACTGAAGCTTGAACGCCGTAAAAACAAACATGCAAACATGGCATAAGTACATTTTTTCACATTTCACCCCACTTAGAATTTTTTTCGGAGTTTCCCAGTATATTTTTTGATATGGTTTATAACAGCAGTAAAATATACATCTTGTCCTGCAAAGTAAAAACCTTCATATGCCTATGTAGATGGAAAAATGAAAAAGTTGTAACGCTTGAAAGGCAAAGAGGGAAATAAGAGTCATATCATTGTGACCAGCTCTCAGAAAGGGGTTAACACAGAAATGCTTTTATTTAAATCATTCTATTGTAGGTTTTGCTGTATACTTAGGGTCCTTGTCCTGCTGGATTGTGAACCTATTTCCCAGTCTCAAGTCTCTTGCAGCCTCTGAAAAGGTTTTCCTTCAGGATTTTGCTGTATTTAGCTCCATCCACATTCCCATTAACTCTGAGCAGCTTCCCAGTACCTACTGATGCAAAGCCTCTCATAGCATGCTGCCACCATGCTTCATGGTGGGTGATGTGCAGTGTTGGCTTTCCTTCACATATAACATTTGACATTTAGGCCAAAAAGTATAATTTTGGTCTCATCTGACCAGAGCCCCTTTTTCCACATGCTTGCTGTGTCCCCTACCTAGTCGTTTTTGAACTGGTAATGGAACATCTAATGCTTGCTTTCAAAACAGTCGTTAGTCTTGCTACTCTTCCATAAAGGTCAATTTTGTGGAGTACACAACAAATAGTTGACCTGTGAGGAGATTCTCCCACCTGAGCAGTGGATCTCTGCAGCTCCTTCACAGTGACCCCGGGCTTCATGGCTGCTTCTCTTAGTGTTATCCTTGTTTGGGCTGTCAGTTTAGGTGGATGGCCATGTCTTCATCGGTTAGCAATTGTGCCATACTCCTTTCATTTATGAATGATGGATTGAAAAGGGCTCTGTAAGATGTTCTGAGCTTGAGCTACTTTTTTAAAACCTAACCCCGCAATATATTCTACCACAACTTTATCCCTTAGCTGCCAGGTATGTTTTTTGATGCTGTTTGTGCATTAATATTTTTAACTTCTAAGATCTTTACAAAAAAAAAACTGTAGTTATATTAAGAATAAATCACATACAGATTTATTATATTACTAATAAGTTGACTTCTAAAGGCAATTGGCCACACTGAATTTTATTAGGGATGCCAGAGTACAGGAGGCTTAATATATATGCACACCACACTTTTCAGTTTTTTCAATTTGCAACACTTGGAAATGCATGTATCATTTCCTTTACACTTCGCAAATACTTGCTTCTTCGTGTTCCTCCATCACATAAAATATCAATAAAAATACATTTAAGTTTGCAGCTATAATGTTTAAAAAGGGGAAAAAGTTTGAAGGGTATGAATACAATTTACTGTATCACTGACAGTTAGGGCTTGTTCACACGGAGTTTTCACTCTGTGTTACAAGCGCTTTTAGATCCATCTCGAGGACCGACAGGACGGACCCAGAGACGGATCTAACAATTAGCAGTGAGTTTGTCACTGCGGGCTATGAGGAAGACGCAGCGGCGTTCACATGAGAGATCGCCGCTGCGTGTTTCCATAGTGTAGCTCAGGTCCATCTTTGAAAGAATTGCATGTCAATTCTTTCAAATAGTGATAGATAGATAGATAGATAGATAGATAGATAGATAGATAGATAGATAGATAGATAGATAGATAATAGATAGATCGATGTTTCTATTTATGTCCATTTCAAGTGAATGATTGTAATGAATGGGCAGCATAATATGTGATCCAACAGTGAGAATTTCTCAGTAGCATTTCTCTACAAATCCAAAACATTAAGGGCATACTATTAAACTAACAATCTAGTTTCATGCTCTTCATGGGGCTGAGAGAAATTCTGAATGGAACAGTTGTCAGAGATTTGTTGAGGAATGAAGCCAGGTGTGCCAAGCAAATGTAAATGGACAGTGGGGCAAATCCTGGGGCACATCATATTTTATTTAATTTTTATATCCCCCCCTTATGCCCAAGAAATCCAGACAAGCTGACTTTATTTGCAAAAGAATAAAAGCAATTTACATAATATAATTTGGTCTTGCCCCAACACAGAAAATTTGTTTTTGCAGCATTTACAATACAGATTAAAAAATAGCAATGTTATTAATTGAAATGTTAAAGGTAATGAGATACATATTATGTGTACCTATTTTATTCACAAAATAGAATTGTCTTTTTATTGGGGAAATAGACTTTCTGTTTGCTTTTTTTTTTTTTTAAATACTCAAACATTTTTCTTTTACTTTTTTTTTGGTCCCAGTTTGGGAATGCACTATGTAATCACTTGATCTCCTTTATAATACATAACACCACATTTCTGTACGTAGCTCTATTGCTATGTATTTTGGCAGATTTAGGTTGCTGAGCAATTCTGATGCAAAAATCCATTTGATATATCTGAAAAAGGTATGTAAAAATGTTGTGCATATTTTACAGAAATAAACCAATTTAAATTCCTGCCTGAAAATCTACAGTAAATTTTTGAAGCGTAAACAAACTCTTAAAACAGAAGACCACATAATGACTTTTAACACAGATCCCAAAAATGTCCAACCCACATGGAAGACCAAATGTACCCTGGAAGCAAGATATGCAAATTCCCCTTCCTTGACTTTCCTTTAATTTTAAAGAGAGGTAAAGCCTGAGAGAAAAAAGATAAACTTTAAACTACAAAATCAATTCACTTCTGAAATCTGTTTTAACCATACTTTTTATTAAGGAAACTGTAAAATTCTAGAATATGTATAAAATAATACTTCTCATAAGTGGACGTTTTAGGCGTTAGGTTTATGTAGAGAACAGTTATAACCAAACTATTCTATAAGTAACTTGATAGAATAAAAGGTTTTGCCTTTAGCAAACAATGATTACTTTCATTTTTTTAAACACTCTAAAATATACGGTTACAGTCTATTTGGTTTCTAGGGGCATTATCGTCTCTCTGCAGGTCTGCAGCTCATTTGTGAAAATTTTAAAGCATGTCTATCAATTTAGAAACGACAAAGTCTTACTTGCATCTAGCACTGCATGGACGAGTATTGCTCACTGTTTATATCCGAAGATACTTTTATCAGCTTATTTTCTCTGTGAAGAATAAACCTGTCAGTGTTTTGGATAATTTATTGCATATTAAGGTATTACTTGTATCATCATCATTTTCATCATCATCATCAACATCCTGGGCAAGATCTGGTTTATATAAGAGTGAAAATAACATCACTGCCTGAAAGACCTCTTCAGAAATGCTAATTTATGCGACTGCAACTTTATTTTATTTTCCCTTAATACTTTTTATATGACATTTCACAGTCCTCTGGCCTCAATAGAATTTTCTGCGTCATAAAAATGACAATCCCGGTGATTTAAAGAGATTGGTCAGTCTAAATGAGGCAGATGGAGTGCTTCAGGATTGTCAATTTACCATCCATTACATAGGGTCAACACTCATCTTCAGTATATCATTAATGCATCTTGCTAAATCATTTGGAAAATGCTCACATTGCTATGCTGTGCAGCCATGTTAAATTGCATGGATAATGAAGTGTAACTGCACATAAAATCCTCTATTGCATGAGAATATTTTATTGTTTTCTGGTTTCACTTCTGTGGTAGCACTAATATAACATCATAAAACCTCATTGTACCATCCTGGAGAGTTCTGAAAGGTGATAACTTTTCTGCATTAGGTTGGGGCAGGGGAATGTCACCAAGCCGGATAATGTCTAAACACATTTTCTTGTGATTCCAGGATTATAGTATGTATGTTTCCAACATGAAAGCAGTTACATACACAAGTCTATTCCTAAGTAGAGCTATCAAATATACATTTATAGAGATGAATTTGTGTTACTTAGGCAGTGGGATAAAAATTTTTTTTTTGCATTTTATTGCCCTATAAAGGTCATATAAAGTGCATGGTGTTTAGTGCAAATCCAATATGCTCCAGGGACTGAGAACAGCAATGGAAGTCATCCACACAAACAACATGACCTCTCTCTAACTCAGGACGACTTTCTTTTTATTAGTAGTTAAGTCCTGTAGCAAAAGAGGTTGCAATAAATAACACTTTGGACCACATGTATGAAAACTGTCTAGGTCTAAAATTCACCAATCAGAGTGACCCTTTCATTTCATATAGTGCTCTGGAAAAATGAGAGGGGCGCTCTGATTGGTTGCTATGGGCAACAGAGTGAATTTTAGACCTAGACAGTTTTCATACATGTGGCCCTTTTTTCAAAAACTGCATAATTTTAGTAAATAGGTTATATCTTGTTTTGGAGTTCAATCCCATTCACTTCAACTGCAGTGCCAAAATGCCCATGTAGAATGGAGGTATTGTTTGGAGACAAATAAAAAAGAATTAATTAGCAAGTACAAATACGAGGATGGACCATAAAGAGATTTCTCACAAGATCCTTACTCATAGGCCTAAAACAAATGACAAAAGGGCATCAACTACATCTATAGGAAAGTCACCATTATCATAGATGGGAATTCTTTACTTTGAGGGTGATAAGAGTATGCAACTCACTGCCACAAGAGGTCGTGATGGTGGATTCACTGAACAAGTTGAAGAAGGGCATAGAGAAATATAATATTACAGGTTATGGATGTCTATAGATGGGATGCTGATCAAGGGATTTATTTATTTTTTTTGCATATTGGAGTCAAGAACTAATTTTTCTTCTAGTATGGGGCAATTAGCATCTGCCTCACAGGAGTTGTTGCCCTCCCCTGGAAAAACACAATAGGATTATAAGTTAGACTTGATGGAAGTTTCTTTAATTTTTTCAATTTTTTTATCTATGTAAGATGGCTTTGTTTTCCAATGCTATACAACTACTGTACAATATCTTAAATCAATTTAAAGGTGTTGTCCCACCACAGACATTGAAAACGAGCCCAAAAACTGCTTCGTGTTGAATGAAGAGGTTGTCAGGACTCTCCAATGGGAGTTCTGAGGCCAACATTTATGGTGGGAATACCCTTCTCAGGCATTTTCTGCACTCATGAGCTAGTACATTTTAATTTTTTATGCTTTCTCATGCTTTATTAGTCAATTAATTTTTCTGCCTTTTCCTGTCATACAAAAGGTTTTTGTGAATAATATTTACAGTTTTTTTTTTACTATCATATAGGAATAAAAAAGAAGTGTGTTTTTATTTTTTTTTATTTTATTAATAGCAAAAAGACAACAAAAATAAATATCTTTAAAGTGTGTCTTTCTTACTTTTATGGTAATTTTATACAGGTAATACACAATTTCAGGTCATTAGGGGTTATGGTTTGGCCTACCAGTTGTTTTTGTTTTCTTTAATTATTTTTCATTTAGTTTTGTCTTGATATTTTTTATTCATTTTACACGTTGTGCTCCTTTGTGTCACAGTGTGTCCCTTCAAGGTATACTACACATTTAATATATCATTTAATGTACATATCAAATATGGGTTATTTCTTATATTTTTATTGCTTATCCAGATGTGCATTGAACATCTTATGGATAGACTGCTTGCTGAGATGTACACTGAACATCTTATGGATAGCCTGTTTGCTGGATTGATATATAAGCCTTTGTTTATGTTTCATTCTCGAAAGCATATAAGAGAGAATAAAACACAAACTTTTATCTCTGTTTCATGTTTCTTTGAACTTGTTGCCATTTCATGATGGTTCACATGCTCATGCTGTCTTTACGTACTCTGATCTTGAGATGACCTGAAACTCAAGCTTTATTGATTTGCACATCTTTTTGAGTGATTTATACCACCTTGCTCTTTGTTTTTGATGCAAAATGTATCCTACTGTGGCAGTTTTCAGGGCTTTCATAAAAACAATTACACAGAATAACAACAACAGGCATCAACTACCGTATAGGAAGTTATTACAGTTAATTATGGGCTTGTCACCTACAAAAAACAATTCTTTCTTGTACTTAACTACTACATGGAGCTTATTTGTGACCCTAATTGGCAAGTGTTTATGCAGTCTAGCACAAAAACACAGATGAGAATCTCAAAAGAAAGACATGCACCTTACAGAGCAAAGGAACTGTCATTAGTTCATGGCCTCTCAAGTAAGCCGGGAATTGTTTTTAGTTCATGGCCCCTCAAAAAAGTATGGAACTGTCATTGGTTTATGCAGATAGAAGAAACTGAGCTTTCATCATTCATCCAGGTAGAAAAAGAAATCTGGAAAAAATAAATTGGTTGCTTTTGTCTTCATCTAAACATAGCAGCTTTCTTTAGACTCTTTTTTTGTATTGTAGAGTAACTGTTCTTTATAAGTAAAGTGGCATAAATTGAAAGCTAGGCATGACATATTGGGATAACAGTGGGTGTGGACCCACTATGCCACTGACTGGGATTCACCAGAGCCTCTGATGGTCAGGAAAGCTCAGACAAAACACTATTACATGCTGAGGTCAGTAACAGGAGATCAAGATACAAAACACCTTTGCAGGACACATGGACACTACAACCTGGGCTCAGGCAACTTGAGGAGGGAGGAGCTGCCTAATATACCCACTGGCAGCAGGGGAAGCCAGACATTGTTGGACAGCTTGGGATTAATTGTGAGATTAAGTGTAGATGAAATACATGTTGAAAGAACTCAGTAGAAAGCTTAGGAAAGGAGGGAATGCCAACCTTGGTTATGAAGTGGGCCATTTTAGAAAACTGGTCCATCACAATCCAGATGGAATTGTAACCCTCAGAGAGGGTCTTTGATGAAATCCATGGCAATGAGTTGCCAGGGACCGGAAGGGACCTGCAGAGGCTAAAGAAGACCAGGCTTGTTCCTGAAATACTTGTTCCTGCCTTGTTCCTGCCTTGTTCCTGGACAAGTGACTACGAAATCCCGAACATCGGAAACCATCTCTGTAGACTTTTGTATTCCCGCATGACCAGTCAATTTGAATTCGTATCCCCAGGATAACTTGCAGAACTTGTTGATCTCTAACGAGAGAGAGAGACTGGGAGAGTCACAGAAAGGCAAAGAAGTGGACATCCTTTAGCTACATCACACACTGATGACCGCTTCATTGTAAACAGCGCTCTGTGGAACTGAATGATAAATGCCACACAACTCCAAGCACATATAAGGGAATTGAGAGGCAATCAAGTTTCACATCAGACCATTCGTAACCATTCTCTCAACTGTCCACCTTCTTTCTTTAAGCTAAATCAAATCACCGATTACTCTCTTGCAGCGGCAACATATAGGATTTTCCCTTATCCTTTAAACACTTCTCAATATATGTGAAGTTGCCAAGTATTGATACTTATATGCTTTAGATCATTTTATATAAGTTTAATATCACTTGCACATACATTCTCTGTACAGTAATCACTTTTCTTCAATATATATAAGAGTAATCCTTTTAGGTGAGATATAAAGCCCAAACCTTAAGTTTTTTATCATCCCTTGGGACAAAGGGGGGAAACCCCAAAAACAAAGCAGTGAAAAACTGCAGGATTTCCCAAGGAGACCGCAGCCCGGAACTGCAGCGGGATTTCCCAGGTTTTGATAGCCGAAAAAAAAAAAAACTTTAAATTTTTTGGGGACTTTTAATACCCTCACCTAAAAGGGAATTATCCTTTATATTTTTGGGAAGAAAAGTGTTCCCTGTACAGAGAATGTTTGTGCAAGTGTTTTAATTAAACTTTTATAAAAATCTAAAGGTATAAGTATCAATTTTTGGGAAACCTTCCACATTCATAACCTTTTTATTTCAGGGGTTCTGCATGCCAGAAAACCCTGACCACCCCAAAGGGCAAGGTTCATCGTCTTGGAGGGGCCCGGGAAAAACCCATCTTTTCCCAGAAAAGGGGCCCAATGGCCCAACATTGCTATTTAGTGATGAAAGTCAATTCCATCTGAGCAGAAATGATGGCCGCCAACAGTGCTGGAGATGTCAATGAGGGTTTTCTGTATCAGTCAATTATTATTATCATTTATTTTGGAGCGCTATTGATTCCAGGGCGCTGTACATTTCAGGCGGGTACTTAAATAACATTGGTCAAAAAAATTACAAAGTGACAATAAGTGACTAACAAATGGTCAGAGTGGGGGGGGGGAAAAGGCCCTGCCCACGGGGGGGTTACAATCTCCCGGGGGGGGTGAAAGGAAAAGAAGGTGAGGGGGGAGACAGTTTTTTGGGGCGGAGAAGGGGGCAAACCCATTTAAAAGTTAAATTTATAAGGGAAACCCGAAAGGTTTGGTTTTTCAGGTTACGTTTTTAAGGCCCGGGGGAGAGAGGGGGGAGAGGGCTGAGGGTTTGGGGCAGTGAGTTCCCAAAATTGTGGGCGAAGCACGAGAGAATCTTTGAGCCCTTATAAAGAGGAGGTGATAAAAAAGGAGAGCAGGGAGAAGGTTCCCGTGAGGAGCGGGGGTTGCGTGAAAGGGGGGTATTTAGAGGGTTAAGGCAGAGTTTTAAAGAAAAGGGGGGAGGTTATTTGGGAGCCTTGTAGGGAAAAATTGCTTTTTCCTTTTAATTTTTTTCGCTGGGCAAAAGGGTAAAATCAGTAAGGGGGTCGGGAGAGGGGAGAGGCAGGGGATAGCAGGAGAGGGTAATCAGAACGGGCCCGAAGAGTTAAGGATGGGTTTTTTAAAGGGGGCGAGGGTTTCTAGCTGGGAGGCCAAAGGAAGGGGTGTTGGGAGTGTCAATGTGTCAATGTGACACTTTGGGCCTCTACACCCCCCTTAAAACTTGTGTGGAGTTGGGGGTTTGGGATTCATCAAACCCGGGGTTCCCGGGGCATTGGGTTTTTAAGTGTTTATTGTAACCAAAGGAAGTCCACTTCTTTGCCTTCTGTTAAATTTTTAGTCTCTTTTGTATCTCTGTTGGGAACCTGCTGAAGACATTCTGGGGACATTTTAAGTTCAGGGGACCAACCCCCCTTTAGAGCCCTCCTGCTTTAAACCTTTCCCTGTGAGGTAAAAAATTTTTCAATTTCTAAGGTGTTGTCTTGGTCTCACAATGTCAAAATGTGAACAGGATGATGAGGAGTACTGTTTAAATCCACGTTCAAATTGATCCCCTAAATTTATTGAGCGATTCAGATACCAAACACCAGTCATGAATTTTGCCATTAAGCTCCTTGGTAGAGATCAGAAAGTTTTTCAAAAAGTACTGGAACACTGGACAGTTGGACATGTGCATTCTAAGATTAAGAGATGGTCTCATTTAGTTATTGTTAAATAAAAAATTTCAAGAAATATTATGTTCATTCTGAAATTTCAACCAAAGCCAAATATCCCTAACTTTTTGTGAGTAGGTTATATACATATTGATTAAGTAATGAATTTCTAATGACTATTTTCACTGTTTTTAAATATATTGAGGTGCAATAGAGACTTACGGTACGTCCACACGTCAAAATTCTCGTCAGGTTCTGAATCCTAAAACTAAATTATCTGACAAGTATTTTGACGCAGTTTTTAGGTATCTTTTTTTTTTTCTGTTGGATTTACAGTCAGAAAATGAGTCCTATTCATTTGTGTCACTATATTTACTATTTTGCCATAGGCAAACTTAAACTCTATCAGTTCTCTATCTGTTAAACACTAAAACGTAACTTTTATTATATCTAACTCTTAACCTCTATACAAACTATTTAAAAACCTGATCTCTAACCTCATCATTTAACCCTTTTTGCTTCTGAAAGAGGGAATAACTCCCTTTCTATTATCAAGTCTGGTGGAACCCCACCTACTAACAGGTTAGCCTTATATCTATAGCAAAGTACTAGCTTCAGTAAGGGATCCCAAGCCAAGTACTTGGGCAGTCGTCCCTAATCTCATAGACACAGAACAAATAAGGCCCCCTTGTGACACCGTCTGCAGCAGGTGACACTTGTAGACAGAGGTGAGAGATCACAATTTAAAACGTCATATCTGACCTCGCTGACATGTTTCGCCAGCTAACCTGGCTTTATCAAGGCTTAGAGGTCCGATCACATGTGGTCTGAGCTCACTTCCTTTTATATCATGTTAGGTAATCACCCCGTTCAGGTGCTCATCAATTAGCCATCAGAGAATCCACATAAAACCCACTCCCCCTTCCGCGCGCACACTCATAACATGTCCTGCTATAGCGCCACCATCTCTCATGAGCCAACAACCTTCAGTCAAATTCGCCATCTCCATAACGGGCTTGCGCCCCATCTTACCGTACTGCCCGTGCCAATGCACTGCACCAACAAACACCTCAGCCCTGACTGTGATGGGCTTCCGTCTCACTTCTCTCATATTATTGCAACTGCGTGGCTCACCAAGAATGAATTAAGCAGACTAGGTGTCACATTACACAGCACACTGCCATCTTTATCACTGCCCATAACCCCCTTCTCTTCAATATCTAATATGCATATTCATTGGGAATATAAACTCCACTGTACAATAGACCACTGTTATGTTATCTTCCCATAAAGCACTTCTCCTATATATGTAATATGCATATTCATTCCAATAGAGCTGCAGGCCCCATTAAATCCATGTTCCACTGCATTGTATAGTATTGTCTCAAGACTATATTCATAAACCACTTCTCTTTTACATGTAATATTCATATTCATTTTAATAATACTGTAGGCTCTATGGCTAGCCCTACCTCCCTCCCTCCCACAGTTTGACCTCACAAGTTCCCCATTGAAGATTCTCTCCTACGAATCACAGCCAGCCACCCAATCCACCACGCCACAACGGGAGCAGGCAAGAACTCCAGCATCTCCAAACGCCACCGCATCCAGCCGCATCCGCCCCGGACCAGATCAGCGCCGCAAGCAGAAACAATAAATCCCTACATACATGAGCACACACATGAATAGTCCCTTGCAAAAGCAATATACATGCATCCCTAATTTGTTAAATAGAAACCGTGGCCTCACGTGATGAATATCTGTCATCTT
>JAODAL010039303.1:0-38151 GCA_025379985.1 Phyllomedusa bahiana
TCGTAAGGGGGGAAGGGCTCCTTACAATGGGCGTACTGCACTCTCCTGTTTCCCGGGGGGGAAGGGGCCCCCCAAATGTGCAGTACTCCCCTCCTGTTGGGGGAAAGGTCCTTTCAATTGCGTATGCAGCCTCCTGTATGGGGTAAGGGGGCCCCCCTTTCGTGCGACTGCGCTTTCCCCGTATCCCGGGGTGAACCCCTTTTCAAAAACCCCCCCCCTTTTTGGAGGCCCCTTTGTCAGATTGGGTTCTGTTTGGTTTGTTTCGGGCCGGGAAAATTTTTAGTTTCGTTTCCAAGGGCCTTAAATTGGGTTCCAGCCCCTGTTTTCTGTGGGGCCCTTTTTGTAAACCCCTTTAAGGGGGAAAACCCCCCCCCAAAAGTTTTTATGGCCCCCCTTCATGGTTAAGGGCCCCTTTCTGGGGGCCATCCCTTTATACGGGGCCCCCTTTTTTGTTAAGGCCCCTTTTAAGTGGAAGGGCTCCCTTTTTGTGGGCCTTTTTATTCCGGGTGGGGGCCCCCTTTAAAGGGGTTGCCCTTTTTTTAACCGGGGTGAAGGGCCCCCCATCGTGAAAGGGGCCCTTTTATACGGTTTATGGGGGCTTTGAACGGTTTTTACCTGTGAAAGGGGGTACAATTCCTCGTTTCAACGGGTTTTTTTTATGGGCCCCCCTTCTTTATCGTTGACCTTAACGGGGCCCCTTTAAAAGTCATATGCAGCTCCCCTTTTAGGGGGAAGGGCCCTTTAAATTTCAGTTGCAGCCCCCTTTAACCGGGTTTTCGGCCCCCAAAAGGGGCAGTTCCGTTTTTTTTGGGGGGGGCGTTGGAGTCGCAGCTTCCCCCTATACGGTGGAAGGGTTTATAAATGTGCAGTACTCGTTCCCTTTTTTGGTTTTGGCCCCTTTTTTAAGTTACCCTTTTCCCCTTTTTGGGGGGGGGGCCTTTTGGCCTTCGCCTCCTGTATTGGGGTTGGGCCCCCAAATTGGATTGCCCTTTTGGGGGAAGGGCCCCTTTCAAAGTTTAAAACTCCTTAACCGGGGGCGGCCCTTTACAATGGGGGCAGCTCTCCTGTATGGTGGAAGGGGCCCTCAATGTGGGCTTCCTGTTAGGTTTAAGGGCCTTTAAAAAGGGGGAATCTTTTCCGGTTACCCGGGTGGGGGGGTGTCAAAACCCCCCTATTTTTAAAGGGCCCCCTTTCAATTGGGAGTTCGGTTTTCCGAACCGGGGGCCCCCTTTCAATGTGCAGTACTGCTTCCTGTTTCCCGGGGAAAGGGCCCCTTAAATTGGGAATACTTTTCCATACCGGTGTGAACCCAAAAATTTGGGGCCCGGCCCCTTTCGGGGTTTAACCCCAAAAAATGTCCTTAAGTGGAACGGGCCCTTCTTTTTTTGGGGCCCCTTTAAAGGTGTGGGCCCTTTCCCCGTAAAGTGAGTGGGCCCCCTTGAAACGGTTTTCGGGTCCTTTTCATTTAACTCCCCCCGAAAACGGGTTTTAAAGGGCCCCTTCAAATCTGATTCCGGGTTTGGTTGGGGCCCCCTTCAAATTTCAGTCCCCTTTTTCCCCGTTCGGGGGGGGGGCCCTTTTAAATTTTACTGCAGCTTTCCCGTTCCCGGGGGAAGGGCTCCTTTAAATTTACTGCGTTCCCTTATACCTGTGAAGGGCCCTGACAATGTGCAGTACTGCAGCTCTCCTGAAAAGGGGGGTGAAGGGCTCCTGTACAAAGGCAGTACTGCCTTCCCCTTTTACGGGTTTAACGGGCCCAAATTTTTTAATGGCCCCCCCCTACCGGTTGAACGGGTTTTAAAGGCTCTGGCCCCTTTTTTATACCGTTAAACCCCCAAAAAGGGGAATGGTTTTTTAACCGTTAACGGGTTTAACCCCTTTTTTTTCTGTTATTTTTAATTTCCCCCAAAATGGAAGGGGTTTACTGGGTCGGATTTCCCCGAAAGGGGGGTTTTTCCCCTTTTCTGAGTTTTACCCCTTAAGTGGAACGGGCCCGTAAAGGGTTTCGTTTCCTTTTTTCCCGGGGGTAATTTTAATTTCATTCCCCCTTCCGTTGGCGGGCCCGTCAGCCCCGTTCCATTGGGGGAAAGGGCCCCTTTCAATTTTGGGACTGGCTTTCCCGTTCGGGGAGGGCCCTTACAATGGCCGGAGCTCTCCTGTTCCCGGTTTGGGAAAGGGCTCCTATAAAAAACCCCCCCCCCGGGTTAACGGGAAATGGCGCCCCCCCTTTTTCGGGGTTTTGGGGGCTTTAATTCGTTTAGCTCTGTTAAGGTGGACGGGTCTTATCAATGTGGGAGTCGGGGCCCGTCACGTATACCGGTATGACGGGCTCCTTCCAAAATTCGTTATGAGGCCCCTTTTTATGGGGTGAACGGCTCCTTAAATTTGGGTTGAGGCTCCTGTAAAGGAGTGACGGCCCCTTTAAAAGTGCGTTCCTTCTGTTACATGTGTACGGGCCTGCAAATTTCGTACTGCAGCTCTCCTGTATAGGGGTGAACGGGCCCTTGTAAGGTTGCAAATACTGAGCCCTGTATCCGGGGTGAACGGGCCCCTTACAATGTGAAGTACTGAGCCTCCTGTAAACGGTGTAACGGGCCCTGTACATTGCAGTCTGAAGTCGTCTGTATGGTGGAAACCCCCTAAATGTTCATTTCTGACAGCTCTCCTGTAAAACCGGTGTGAAAGGGTCCTTATCATTTGCAGTACTGCACTCTCTCCGTATACCGGGTAACGGGCTCCTGTACATGTGCAGTACTGGAGTCCCGTATACCGGTGGGAAATGGGTCTTTATACAAAGGACGTTTTGCCCTGCACTTTTTTGTAACCGGTGTGAAAGGGCTCTTTACAATGTGCCGTACTGCAGCTTCCTTTTTTGGGGGGCCCCGTACATGGCAGTTTCAGCTCTCCTGTATACCGGTGTAACGGGCCCCTTAAATGTGCAGTACTGCAGCCTTCTTATACGTGTGATGGGCTCTTAACATGTGCAGTACTGCAGCTCTCCTGTATACCGGTGTGAAGGGCTCTTATACATGTGCAGTACTGACAGCTTCTGTAACGGCCTGTGAACGGGCTCCTGTAACCAATGTGCAGTTACTGCAGCTCATCTCCTGTATACCGGTGTGAACGGGGCCTTATACATGTGCAGTACTGCAGCTCTCCTGTATACCGTGTGTGTGAACGGGCCTGTACAATGTGCAGTACTGCAGCTCTCCTGATTACGGTGTGACGGGCTCTGTACAATGCAGTACTCAGCTCTCTGTATACACGGTGTGAACGGGCTCTTTTACAATGTGATACTGCAGCTCCTGTTATACGGTAGTGAACGGGCTCCTATACAATGTGCAGTACTGCAGCTCTCCTGTATACCGGTGTGAACGGGCTCCTGTACAATGTGCAGTACTGCAGCTCTCCTGTATACCGGTGTGAACGGGCTCCTGTACAATGTGCAGTACTGCAGCTCTCCTGTACACCGGTTGATACGGCTCCTTATACAATGTGCAGTACTGCAGTCTCCTTCATCCAGTTACGTGTGAAGGGCTTCTATACAATGTGCAGTACGCAGCTCTCCTGTTATTCCGTGTGAACGTGCTCCTATACAATGTGCAGTACTGCAGTCTCCTTATACGGTTAACGGTGTGTGAACGGGCTCTGTACAATTGCAGTACTGCAGCTCTCCTGATACTGGTTGTGAACGGGCTCATGTACAATGTGCAGTACTGCAGCTATCCTGTATACCGTGTAGAAGGCTCCTATCAATGTGCAGTACTGGCTCGTTCCGTGTCGCCTTTCATGTATACTGGTTGATGCCTGTAACGGCCCTTTACAATTGTCAGTACTGCTAGCATTCCCTGTATACCGGTTCGTGAACGGCCTACTACAATGTGCTGTACTGCAGCTCTCCTGTATACCGGTGTGAACGGGCTCCTGTACAATGTGCAGTACTGCAGCTCTCCTGTATACCGGTGTGAACGGGCTCCTGTACAATGTGCAGTACTGCAGCTCTCCTGTATACCGGTGTGAACGGGCTCCTGTACAATGTGCAGTACTGCAGCTCTCCTGTATACCGGTGTGAACGGGCTCTTATACAATGTGCAGTACTGCAGCTCTCCTGTATACCGGTGTGAACGGGCTCTTATACAATGTGCAGTACTGCAGCTCTCCTGTATACCGGTGTGAACGGGCTCTTATACAATGTGCAGTACTGCAGCTCTCCTGTATACCGGTGTGAACGGGCTCCTGTACAATGTGCAGTACTGCAGCTCTCCTGTATACCGGTGTGAACGGGCTCCTATACAATGTGCAGTACTGCAGCTCTCCTGTATACCGGTGTGAACGGGCTCTTATACAATGTGCAGTACTGCAGCTCTCCTGTATACCGGTGTGAACGGGCTCCTGTACAATGTGCAGTACTGCAGCTCTCCTGTATACGGGTGTGAACGGGCACTTACCTAATGTGCAGTACTGCAGCTCTCCTGTTATACTCGTGTAGGGTCTTTGTACAATGGGGCAGATACTCTCCTTATACGAAAGTGTAGGCCCCATACAGTACTGCAGCTCTCCTGTATACCGGTGTGAACGGGCTCCTGTACAATGTGCAGTACTGCAGCTCTCCTGTATACCGGTGTGAACGGGCCCCTGTACAATGTGCAGTACTGCAGCTCTCCTGTATACCGGTGTGAACGGGCTCCTGTACAA
This sequence comes from Phyllomedusa bahiana, assembly GCA_025379985.1. Taxonomy (NCBI): domain Eukaryota; kingdom Metazoa; phylum Chordata; class Amphibia; order Anura; family Hylidae; genus Phyllomedusa; species Phyllomedusa bahiana. The sequence goes on from JAODAL010039303.1 coordinate 4,696, forward strand.
TGTGCAGTACTGCAGCTCTCCTGTATACCGGTGTGAACGGGCTCCTATACAATGTGCAGTACTGCAGCTCTCCTGTATCAATGTGCAGTACTGCAGCTCTCCTGTATACCGGTGTGAACGGGCCCCTATACAATGTGCAGTACTGCAGCTCTCCTGTATACCGGTGTGAACGGTTCCTTATACAATGTGCAGTACTGCAGCTCTCCTGTATACCGGTGTGAACGGGCTCCTGTACAATGTTGCATATACTGCAGTCTCCTGTATACCGGTTGTTGAACGGGCGGGTCCTTATACATGTGCAGTACTGCAAGCTGCCTTCCTGGTATACCAGTTGTGGAACGGGCTCTATACAATTGTGCAGTACTGACAGCTCTCTTGTATACCGGTTGTGAACGGGCTCCATTGTTAACAATGTGCAGTTACTGCAGTCTCACCTTGTTACCGGTGTGAACGGGCTCCTTTACAATGTGCAGTACTGCAGCTCTCCTGTATACCGGTGTGAACGGGCCCCCCTTTACAATGTGCAGTACCGGGAGCCTCCCCCTGTATACCCGGGGGGTTTTAAAAGGGCTCCTGTACAATGTGAAGTACTGCAGCTCTCCTGTATTACCCCCGGTTTAAAAAGGGCCCCCTTAAAATTTAATTGTGAGTAACAGCACTTCTCCCCTTAAAAAGGTTGAAGGGTCCCTTTACAATGGGGGCAGTTTCTGGGAGCCCTCCCGTATACCTTGTTGGGGGAACGGGCCCCCTTTTAAAAATTTTTGGGAGTAAATGGGAGCCATTGTAAAAACCCCCGGTTTTTGGGGGAAAGGGCCCCCCGTAACAAAAGTGCAAATACTGGGGAGCTTTCCCCCTTTACCGGTTTTGAAAAGGGGGTCCACCAATACCCCCCCTTAACCCCTTCTTTTTTACAATGTGCCCGTACCCGCCCGGGTTCCCCCCTGTTTTAAACCCGGGGGGTGAACGGGCTTTTTTACAATTTGGGCAGTACTGGGGAGCTCTCGCTTTTAAAAAGGTTGTGAAAAAGGGCCCCTTTTACAATTTTGGTTTAATGGGAGCTTTTCCCCGTTTTACCGGGGGGGGTTTAAATTTAGGATTTAAAGGGTCCAACCCTTTACCAACTTGGGGGCTAATTTAATGCAGCTTCCTTTTATACCGGGTGTGAAACCCGGGCCACCTTAAAAAACAAAGTGGGGAGTACTGCAGCTTTCCTGATTAATCCCCCTTTGGAACCGGGTCCTTTTACAATGTGCAGTTTCTGCAAACTTCCTGTTAATTAAAGGGGGTGAACGGGCCCCTTTAAAAAATGTGGGGAGTAAAATGCTCTCTCCCGGTTTTAACCCGGGGGGTTTAAAAGGGCCCCTTTTACAATGTGGAAAATACTGCAACTCCTTTATGTAAAAAACCCGGGGGGTGAAGGGGCCCCTATTTCAATGTGGAAATACTTTCAAACCTCCTGTATACCGGTTTGGGGGGAAAAGGGCCCCTTAACAAAATTTGGGGAAATTTCTTCAAGCCCCTCCCTTTATAACCAGGTGTTTAAACCCGGGCCCCTTTTACAATTTTGCCCTTAAATGCAGCCTCTCCTGTTTTACCTTTTGGGGAACGGGTTTCCCCATACAATTTTGCCGTTACTTGGGAGCTCTTTCCCCGTTACCGGGGTGAACGGGTCCTAAAACAAATTTCAAATTTCTGCCCGCCCCTTTTTATTTCCCCTGTGAAAAAGGCCCCCTTTACAATGTGCAGTTTTCGCAGCCCATCCTTTTTTATCCGGGGTAACGGGGCCCCCTTACAAATTTTGCAGTAAATGGCCCGCTTTTTTTGGTATACCCGTGTGAACGGGCCTTTCCCTTTCAAAGTGGGGAGTACTGCGGCCCCTCCCCGTATACCGGTGGGGAAAGGGCTCCCCTTTCAATGGGGCCCGATGAAACCCCTCCTGAAAAACCGGGGGTGAACCCGGGGTCCTTTCCAAATTTTGGCCCCGTAAAGGGAAACCCTTTGTTTAAAAGGTGGGGAACCCGGGCCCCCCCCTTTTACAGTTGGGCGGGACTGAGGCTTTTCCTGTTTTAACCGGTGGGTTTTTAAGGGGCCCCCTAAAATTGGGGGGAGTATGCAGGCCTTCCCCCTGGGGAAAAAAAAGGTGGGGAACGGGGCCCCCCTTTTTTTAAAGTGCCGCTACTGCAGCTCTCCTGTAAAAACCGGTGTGATGGGGCCCCCTATAAAATGTTTTCCCCGTAACTGCAAAACTTCTCCCTGTATAACCCGGGGGAAAAGGGGCCCCCCCTTTAAAGAATTTCAGTACTGCAGGTTTCCTGGGATAAAAGGGGTGAAGGGGTTTTTCCCGGGACAAATGTGGGCCCGTACTGAAGGGTTCCCCGTATAACCCGGTTTTTGGGGCGGGCCCCCTTTTTACAATGTGCCGGGACTGCCCGCCTCCTGTAAAACCGTGGGGTGAACGGGTTTTCCCCGTAAAAGGTTTTGGGGAGTAAAGCGCTTCCTGTTTACCGGGGTTTTGGGGAAAGGGGTCCCCATACAATGTGGGGGTAAATGGGGCCCCTTCCCGGGTTTTCCGGTGTTTAACGGGGGCCCTATAAAAAATTGGCAGTACTGGGAAATCCCCCCCTGTAAAAAACCGGTGCCGTGAACGGGGTTTATACAATGTGCAAATACTGGGAAACTCTTTCCCCCTATTCCCCGGGGTGAATGGGGTCTTTTTAAAAATTTTGGGAGTAAAATGGGAGGTTCCTTTATTCCGGTGGGGAATCGGGGGCCCCCTACAATTTTGCGTTTCTTTCAGCCTTCCTTCCCGTTATAAAATTTGGGGGAAAAGGGCCCCTAAAATGTGCCCGTAATGCGTTCCTTTTAACCCCGGGGTGAAAAGGGGGTTTCCCTTTTTAAAAAAATGTGGGAGTACTGGGAGCCCCCTCCTTTTTATACATTGGGGTTTAACGGGCTCTTTTTACCAATTGTAGCCAAATACTTGGGAAACTCTCCCGTCCTTTTCCCGGTGTGAAGGGGGAACCCCTTTTTTCAATTTTTGTCAGTTTCTGCAAACTCTCCCCCGTTTTTCCGGGTTTTTTAAGGGCCTCCTGTACAATGTGCCCGTTTTCTTCACCCTCCCCCCTTATACCGGGTGGAACGGGCCCCTTTTCAATGTGCAGTATTTTCAAACTCCCCCCGATAATAAACCGGTTGTGAACGGGCCCCTGTATCAAAGGGGGCAGTACTGCAAGGGGTTCCCCGTTTTTACCGGTTTTGGAAAAGGGCCCCCCCTTTCAATGTTGGGGAGTACCGCAGCACTCCTGTAATTTTCCGGGGGGGGAAACGGGCTTTTTTTAAAAATGTGCAGTACTGAATCTCCCTGTAATTCCCCGGGGTGAACGGCCCCCCCCCGTACAAATTTCAAAAACTGCAAACTCCCCCTTTTTTACGGCCTGGGGAACGGGCCTTCCCCTTTAAAAGTGGGAGTACTTAAAACTCCCCCTGTATAAAAAGGTGTGAAAAGGGGGCCCCCGTACAATGGCCCGTTTCTGCAGCTCTCATGTAAAAAAAGGTTGTGAAAGGGGCCCTTTTTCAATTTTGCAGTACGCGCTTCCCCGTATACCCGGGGTGAAACGGGCCCCCCTTTTTAAAAAAATGTGCAGTACTGCCCGCTCTTTTCCCGTTTTACCGGGGGTTTAAAGGGCCCCCCTTTTACAATTTTGCAGTTTCTGGCAACTTTTTCCCCGTTTTTACCTGTGAAAAAGGGTTTCCGTAAAAAAATGTGGGAGTTTCTGAAGTTTTTCCTGTAAAACCCGGGGTTTTTAAAAAGGGTTCCCGTAAAAATGTTCAGTAAGGGAGCTTCCTGTATACCCCTTTTGAACGGCCCCCCATACAATGTGGGAAATATGCAGCTCTCCTTTAAAACCCGGGGGTGAACGGCCCCCCCTTTACAAAGTTTCGTAAATGCCCGCTTCCTGTTTTACCTTTTGGGAACGGGCCCCCCTTTTAAAAAATGGGCAGTTCGGCCAGCTCTCCTGTTACCCCGGGGGGGGAACCCGGGGGCCCCTTTCAATGTTGGGGAGTACTGGAGCTCCTGTAAAAAAAGGTTTTGAAAAGGGTCCTTTAAAAATGGGGCAGTAAATGAACCCCTTCCCCGTTTAAAAGGGTGGAAAAGTGGGCCCCCGTTAAAAATGTGCATAAATGCCCTCCCCCCTTATAAAAGGTGTAAGGGCCCCCCTTTCAATGTGGGGAGTACTGCAGCTCTCCTTATACCGGGGTTTTAAGGGTTCCTTACAAAAAAAGTGGGAGTTTCTGGGGAGTCTTGTAAACCGGGGTGAACGGGCCCCCTTTACAATGTGGGGAGTACTGCACTCTCCCGTAAAAACCGGGGGGTGAAAGGGGGCCCCCATTTTTCCCAAGTGCAAAAAAATGCAAACTTTTTCCCCGGGGAAAAAATTAGTGAAAGGGGCCGTTCAAATTTTGGGAAAATAAATTTTCCCGCTCCTCCTGGGAAAAACCGGTTGGGGGAACGGGGCCCCCTTTAAAAATGTGCAAATACCCGCAGCTCCTTCCCTTTTAAACCGGGGGGTTGTGAACGGGGCCCGTCAAAAATTTCAATACTGCAGCTTTTTCCCCCGTAAAAATTTTTTGAACGGCCCCCCTTTTAAAAGTTTTAAATAAAATGCAGGCTCTCTTGGTTTTACGGTTTAACGGGCTCCTTTACAATGTTGGGGGGTATGCGCTCCCCCTGTATAACCGGGTGTGAAACGGGCCCCTTTTACAATGGGGCAGTACTGCAAGGGTTCCCCCTTTAACCAGGGGGGTGAACGGGGGGCCCCCTTTTAACAATGTAAATAAAATCCCCGCCCCCTCCCTTTATAACCCGGTGTGAACGGGTTTCCCTTTTAAAAAGTTTTCAAATACTGGGAGGGTCTTCCGGGGAAAAAACCCGGTAGGACGGGCCCTTTTAAAAATGTGCAAAACTTCAGGGTCTCCTGTTTTACCGGTGTTTTAAAGGGTCCATTAAAAATTTGCAGTACTGCAGCTCTCCCGTAAAACCGGGGGGGGGAACGGGTCCCTTTAAACAATGTGCAGTAAATGGAACCCCCTCCTGTTTTACCCCGGGGGTAAAAGGGTCTTTATAAAATGTGAAATAAATGCAAACTCTCCTTGGGATAAACCCGGTTTTGAAGGGCCCCCTTTCAAAGTGCCCTATTGGGAAACCCCTCCCGGGTTAAAAACCGGGGGGGGGAACGGGGCCCCCCCTTTTTCAAGGGGGCAGTTTTTGCAGTCTCCTTTTATTTCCGGTTTTGAACGGGCCATCTTTTTTTTATTTTTTTTTTTAATAACCCCCCCAAGGGGGGCCCCCTATAATGTGCAAGTACTGGGAGGGTCTCCTGTTTCCGGTGTGAACGGGCTCCTCACAAATGTGCAGGGAATGGGGAGCTTTCCCTTTTATAAAAGGGGGTGGGAAAAGGGGGTTTTTATACAATGTGGCAGTACTGCAGCTTCCCCGTAAAACCGGTTTTGAAACGGGCCCCTTCAAATGGAAGTTCTGCGCTCTTCCTGGTATACCGGGTTTAAACGGGGCTCCTTTTTCAAAGGGGCAAGAAATGCAGCCTTCCTGTAAAACCGGTGTGAAAGGGCCCCCTGTAAAAGTGCCCGTAAATGAAGTCTCGCTTTACCGGGGGGTGAACGGCTTTTACCAAAAGGTTTCAGTACCGCAGCATCTCCCCGGGATAAAGGGGGTTAAGGGGCCCCTTTACAATGTGCATTTCTGCACCTTCCTGTTTTACCGGTTGGGGGAACGGGCCCCCCTTCAATGGGGCAGTTTCTGCAGCTTTCCTTTTAATAACCGGTGTGAAGGGCCCCCCTTTTAAAAATTTTGGGAGTACTGGCAGCCCTTCCTGTATACCCCCGTGAAAAGGGGCCCCCCGTAAAATGTGCAGGGACTGCAAACTCTCCTGTAAAACCCGGGGGTGAAATGGGTTTTTTTTACAATTGTTTTCAGTTGCAGCTTTTCCTTTAAAACCTGTGGAAGGGGCCCTTTTACAATGTGGGGTTTAAATGCAAACCCTCCTGTAAAAAGGTTTTGAACGGGGCCCCCGGACAAAAGTTTTATACTTTCAGCTCTCCTGTTAAAACCGGGGGTGAACGGGCTCCTTTTTCAATGTGCCCCTTACTGCAGCTTCCGTATACCGGTTGTGAAAAAGGGGGGCCCCCCCTACAATGTGCAGTACTGGGGCCCGCTCCCCCTGTTTTTTTAAAAACCCGGGGGGGGTTTTTAAATTGGGGGTCCTTTTAAATGTGCAGTTTCTGGGAGCCCTTTCCTGTAAAACCCGGGGTGAAAGGGGTTTTTTAAAACAATGTGCAAAATTAAATTTCAGGGGTTTTCCTGTATACCGGTGGTTAAACGGGCCCCTTAAAATGTATGGAAATACCGGGAAACTTCCTGTATACCGGGGGAAAGGGGCCCCCATACAATTGTTGGTCTTTAAATGCAGCCCTCCTGTTTTACCGGGGGTGAAGGGCTTTTCCCGTAAAAATGTGCAGTACTGAGCTTCCCGTTAAAAAACCCTGGTGGGGAACGGGCCCAATTTTAAAAATGTGCCCGTAACTTTCAGCCCCCTCCGGGCTTTACCGGTGTTTAAAAAGGGCCTTTCAATTTGGCCCGTAAAATGGGAAAACTCTCCCGGGAAACCCCGGGGGAACGGGCCCCTTTAAAATGTGGGAGTACGGCCCGCCTCCTTTATACCCGGGTGTGAATGGGCCCCCCAAAACAATTTTGCATTAAATTCAGCTCCTCCTTTTTAAAAACCGGGGGTGAACGGGGGCCCCCTTTCCCAAAGGCCAAATTTCTGCAGCTCTTCCCTTTATAAACCCGGGGGGAAAGGGTTTTAAACAATGTGGGAAGGGGACTGCAGTCCTTTCCCGTTTTACCCGGGGGTGAAAAGGGGGCCTGTTTTAAAAAGTGGGGATTTCGCCCGCTTCCTTGGGAAAAAAAACCGGGGTGAACGGGCCCCATTTTTAAAAGTGCCAAATACGGGGGAACTCCTCCTTTTAAAAACCCGGGGTTAACGGGGGGCCCCCCAAATTTTGCAGTTAACTGGGGAAAACTCTTTCCCCGTATACCGGGGTTTGGGGAACGGGGCCCCCCCCCCTTTCAATTGCAAAATATTTTCAAACTCTCCCCGGTAAAAAACCGGTGGGGGGAACGGGCCCCCTTAAAAATTGCAGTACTGGATCTTCCTGTATACCCCCGTGAACGGGGTCTTATTCCCAAAGTGCCCGTTTCCCGCGCTCTCCCGAAAAAAACCGGGTGTGGAAACGGGCCCTTTAAAAAATGTGCATTTCTGCGCCCCTTGTAATTTCCCGGGGTTTAAAGGGCCCCCCTTTCAATTTTTGCAGGGACTGGGAAATCTCCTTTTTATACCGGTGTGAAAAAAAGGGCCCCCTGTACAATGTGGCGTAACTTTTCAGCTCTCCTTTTATACCTGTGGTTAAAAAAGGGGGGTCTTTTAAAAAATTTTGCAGGGATGCAGCTTCCTGTATACCGGTGGAACGGGCCCCTCCTTAAAAATGTGCAAATAATGCACTTCCCTGTTTTAAAACCCGGGGGTTTTTTTAAAGGGCTTTTTTTCAAGGTTTGGGGAAATACCTTTCAGCTTTTTCCGTATACCGGTGGGGAACGGGGGCCTCTTTTTAAAAACCCAATTGTGGGAGTACCCGCCCCGATCCCTGTATAACCGGTGGGGGAACGGGCCCCCTATACCCAAAGTGCCAAATACCCGCAGGGTTCCTTTTTTTAAAAAGGTGGGAAAGGGGCGCCCCCAATTTACAAATGTGGGTCATGTTGGGGAAAACTCTCCTCTTAAAAACCGGTGGGGAAACGGGCCTCCTTTACAAAAGTGCCAGTACTTGGGGCTCTTCCCGTATACCGGGGGGTGGAAAGGGCCCTTAACAATGTGCAAATTTAAATGGGAGCTCTCCTTAACCCGGTTTTGAAAGGGCTTTTTAACAATTTTGCATTTCTGGCAGCCTTCCCGTAAAACCGGTTGGGGGGAAAAAAGGGGGCCCTGTAAAAATGTGCAAGCCCCTGCAGCTCTCCCGTATACCGTGGGGAACGGGCCCTTAAAAACAATGTTTTCAATTTCTGGGAGCTCCTCCCCCGTAAACCGGTGTGGAAAAGGGCCCCCCCTTTTTAAAATGTGCATAAATGCAGCTCTCTTGGGATTCCGGTGGTTTAAAGGGGGGCCTTACCCAAAGTGGGAAAAATTTCAGCCTCCCTGTTTTAAAAAACCCTTTCGGTGTGAAACCCGGGGGGCCTTTTAAAAATTTGCCCGTTTCTGAAACCTCCCCCTGTAAAAACCGGTGTGAACGGGCCCCCTTTTTCAATTTTGCAGTTTGGGAGCTCCTCCCCGGTTTTACCCGGGTTTTGGAAACGGGCCCCCGGGAAAAAATGTGGCCAAAATTTGAGCTCCCCCTTATACCCGGGGTTGGAAAAGGGCCCTATTAAAAATTGGGGGGCCCCGTACTGCAACTCCCCCCTGTTTCCGGGGTGGGAAGGGCCCCCTTTTTTTAAAAGTGCAGTTAATGCAGCTTTTCCCGTATAAACCCGGGGGTGAACCCGGGGCCCCCTTTTAACCCAAAGTGAGTACTGCAGCTCTCCCGTTTTCCCGGGGTGAACGGGTCCTTTTACAATGTTGGCAGTTAAATGCGCTCTTTCCCCGTATACCGGTGGAAACGGGCCTTAAAACAATGGGGGCAATTTGCAAACTCTCCTGTATACCGGTGGGGAAAACCGGGTTTCCTTTAAAAATTTTGGGGAGTAAATGGGAGCTCTTCCCCGTATACCCGGGGGGTGAACGGGCTCCTGTTCCCAAAGGGCCCAAAAAATTGGGGAAAACCCCTTCCCCGTTTTACGGGTTTTTGAAGGGGCCCCCCCTACAATGTGCAGTTTCTGCACTCCCCCTGTATAAACCCGGTTTTGAAAGGGCCCCTTTACAATGGGGCAGTAAAATGCAGCCCTTCCCCTGTAAAAACCGGTGTGAACGGGCTTTCCTTTTAAAAAAGTGCAGTACTTTAGGCCCTCCTTTTAAACCGTGGTGGGGAAAGGGGGGGCCCCGTTAAAAATGTTTCAGGACTGAAACTTTTATTTTTTACCGGGTGTGAAAGGGCCCCCCCTTTTTTTCAATGTGGCCCGTATTTCAGCTCTCCTAATTTCCGGGGGGTGAACGGGGCCTTTTACAATGTGCCCCTTTCTTGGGAGCCCCTCCCCGTATTAAACCCGGGGGTGAACCCGGGCCCCCTTAACCCAAAGTTTCCAGTAACCTGGGGAGCTCTCCCCCTATACCCCGGGGTTATAACGGGCCCCTTTTACAATGTTGGGAGAAATTTCCCGCTCCCCCTGTAAAAACCGGGGGTTAAAAGGGGCCCTATACAATGTGCAAAATAAAATGGCAAAAACCTCCTGTTTACCGGTGTTTAACGGGGGCCCCCCCGTTTCAAAAGTGCAGTAACTGCAGCTCCCTTAAAAAACCGGTTTTGGGAAGGGCCTTTCCTTTACAAAAGTGCAGTAATGCAACTTTTTTCCCGTTACCCCGGGGTTTAAAGGGCCCCTGTACAAAGGCAGTACTGGGAAACCCCTCTGAAAACCGGTGGGGGGAACGGGGGGCCCATACAATGGTTGGGAAATAACTGCTTCTTCCTGGGATACCCGGGGTGAAGGGTCCTTTTTTACAAAGGGGGAGTAAATGAAACTTCCCGATAACGGTGTGAACGGGCCCCTTAAAAAATTTTTGCAGTACTGCGCTCTCCTGGGAAAACCGTTTTGAAAAGGGGCTTCCCAAACAATGTTTCAGTACTGCAATTTTTCCTGTTAAAACCCGGTGTTAAACCCGGGCCCCCTATAAAATGGGTACTGGGGGCTTCCCCCCGTATAACCCGGTGTGAAAAAGGGCCCCTAAAACAATGTGGCAGTAAATGGGAGCCCCCCCTCTGTATACCCTGTGAACGGCCCCTTTAAAAATGTGCAGTTTCTGGGGCCCTTCTTAAAAAACCGGGGGTGAAAGGGCTCCCCCCTTTCAATGGTTTCCCCGTCTGCCCGCCCCTCCCCCTAAAAACCGTGTGAAAAAGGGGGGCCCCTTTTAAAAATGTGCAAAAATGCGCTTTTCCTGTATCCCTGGGGGAACGGCCCCCTTTTTAAAAAATTGCATTAAAAATGGGAGTCTTCCCGTATTTCCGGTGGGGAAAAGGGGGCCCCTATAAATGTTTCCCGTATGCGGTCCCGGAAATACCCGTTGGGGGAAGGGGCCCTGTAAATGTGAGTATTGGGAGCTTTTCCCCCCTTTTACCGGTGTGAACGGGGCCGTTAAAAATGTGCCCGTACCCGCAGCTTCCCTGTTTAAGGGGTTTAACGGCCCCCCTAAAAAGTTGGGAGAAAAATGCCCGTTTTCCCCGTTACCTGGGTGGAACGGGCTCCCTTTTTAAAAATTTCAGTATTTTCCGGGGTCTCCTGTATACCCGGGGTGAAAGGGCTCCTTTACAAAAGGGGGAAATACTGAAAAAATCTCCTGTAAAACCCGGGGGTGAACGGGCCCCCTTTTACCCAAAGGGGGCAAATACTTCACTCCCCCCCTGTATACCCGGTGTAAACCCGGGGCCCCCTTAAAAAATGTCAGTACCGCAAACTTTCCTTCCCGTAAATACCGGTGGGGAAAGGGGGTTCCTTTCAAATTTTCAGTACCTGCAAACTCCTCCTGTATAAACCGGGGTTTTAACGGGCCTTTTTATACAATGTCAGTAAAGGGGAAACTTCCCCGTTATCCGGTGGAAAAAGGGCTCCTTTACAATTGGGGGCTTGAAATTTTTTGCTTTCTCCCCTTTTACCCGGGGTTTGGAAAGGCCCCCCTTAAAAATTTTGCAGTTTCTTTCAGCTCTCCTTATACCGGTGTTGGGAAAGGGCTTTTACAAAATTTTGGGACTCAAACCCCTCCTGTATACCCGGTGGGGGAAACGGGCCCCTGTAAAAATGGAGGGACTGCACCTCCCATGGGATACCGGGGTGAAGGGCCCTTTACAATGTGAAATTTCTGAAACTTCCCCCCTTTATAAACCCGGGGGTGAAAAGGGGCCCCCTAAAACCCAAAGTGCAGTAAATGCAGCTTCCCCTTTTATTAACCCGGGGTGGAAAGGGCCCCCTTTTCCCAAAGTGATTTCTGCAGTCTCCCCCATAATGGTGTTGGAAAAGGGGGCCCCCCGTAAAATGGGGCCCGTACGGGAGCTTTTCCCGTATAAACCCGGGTGAAAGGGGGGCCTTCCAAAGTGGTACTGGGAGCTTCCCCGGGATACCGGTGTGGAAACGGGCCCTTTATACAATGTGGGAGTATGCAAACTCCTCCTGTAAAACCCCGGGGGGGTGAAAGGGCCCTTAAAACAATGGGGCAGTCTGCGCCTCCTGTTTTAACCCGGGGGGGAACGGGGTCCCCTTAAAAAATTGGGGGCAAATTCGCAGCTCTCCCGTAAAACCCCTTTTGGAATTTGGGGCCCCCTTTTCAATGTTTGGTACCCGCCAAACTCTCCCCGGTTTTAGGGGGGTTTAAGGGGAAACCCTTTTAATGTTTTGGAAAAACTAAGCCCGGGTCTCCTGTATACCCCGGGGGGTGAACGGGTTCCCTGTAACCCAATTTTTTGCAGTACTGCCCGGGTCTCCTGTTTACCGGTTTTGAAAAGGGGTTTTTTATACCAAAAGGGGGAGTCTGGGGACTCTCCCGTATAACCGGGTGGGGAAAGGGCCCCTTTTTCAATGGGGGAAATACTGCAAGATCCCTGTATAAAAGGGGTGGAAGGGCCCCCCGTACAATGTTTCAGTAAATGCAGCTTCTCCCCGTAATTAAATGGGTAAACGGGCTTTTTACAAATTTAAAAATACTTTAAACCCCTCCCCCTAAAACCGGTGTGGAAAAGGGGGGCCCCTTTTCAATGTTTCCCGTAGCACTCTCCTGTATTACCCGGTTTTGAACGGGTCCCTTTTAAAAAGTGCAGTCTGCAGGGTCTCCTGTTTAACCTGTGAACACTCATTTTACAAAAGTGCAAGTAAAATGCAGCCTTTTTCCCGTATACCGGTTTTTGAAAAAGGGCTCCTTTTACAAAGTGCAGTACCCGCAAAACCCCCTTTTATACGGTTTTGAAAAAAGGGCTCCCTTTTAATTGTGCCCGAAAATTTCAGCTTCCTTTTATAAACCCGGTTTTGGGAAAGGGCCCCTTTTAAAAAAAGTGCAGTACTGCAGTTTTTGTATACCGGGGTGAACGGGCACCCCCAAATTTTCCCAAGTGGCAGTACTGGCCCCTCTCCTGTAAAACCCCGGGGTTAAAAGGGGGCCCCCCCCTTAAAAAAGTGCAAAAACTGCAGTTTCTCCCCCGTAAAAACCGGGTGGAAAAGGGCTTTCCCGTAAATTTGGCCCAAAATAAAAGCAGTTTTTTCCCGTATAAAACCGGTGTGAAAGGGGGGGTTTTTTTACAAAAGTTTTCCAAATAAATGCCCCTCCTCCTTTTTAAAAACCGGGGGTGAACGGGCCTTTTTATTTCAATGGCAGTACTGAAGCTCTTCCCCGTATTTCCCCCGGGGGTGAAACGGGCCCCCTTTTTACAATGTTCAGTTTCTGGGGGTTTTTTCCCTGTTTTTACCCCGGGGGAAAAAGGGTTTTCCTTTTTTCAATGTGGGAGTACTGGAGCTTCCTGTTTTAAAAACCCGGGGGTGAACCCGGGGCCCCCTTTCAATGTTGGGGAGGTAAATGCAAGGGTTTTTCCTTGTAAAACCGGGGTGGGAAAGGGGTCCTGTTTCAATGTGCAGTTCTGGGGAGCTTCCTGTATACCGGGTGAAACGGGCCCCCCGTACCCAAATTTCAAATAAAATTGGGAGCTCCTTTCCTTTATAAAGGTGTGGAAGGGCTCCTTTTTACAATTTTCCCCGTCTGCAGCCCCTCTGTAAAAAACCCGGGGTGGAAAGGGCCCTTTAAATGTGCAGTACTGCGGGTCTCCTGTATACCCGGGGGGGGAACCCGGGCCCCCCTTTTTAACCCAATTTTTGGGGAGGACTGCAAACTCTTCCCTGTAAAACCGGGGTGGGAACGGGGGTTCCCTTTCAATTTGCAGTACGGGAAACCCCCTGTATAACCCCGGTGGGGAAAAAGGGCCCCCTGTACAATGTGCAGTACTTTCAGCTCTCCTGTATTTTCCGGGGTGAACGGGCCCCTTTTTCAATGTGCAGTACGGCCAAGCCCCTCCCCCTTAAAAACCGGTGTGAACGGGCCCCCTTTCAATGTGGGATTTTGCAGCTTTTCCCCGTATCCCCGGGGTGGGGAAAAAGGGCCCCCCCATACCCAAAGTGCAGTTAAAATGCAGGGTCCAACCCGTAACCGGTGGAACGGGGTCCTGTACAAATTTTGGGAGTACTGGGAGCTCTCCTGTAAAAACCTGGGGAAAGGGCCCCTTTTTAAAAAATGTGCAGTACTGCCAAACTCTCCCGTAAACCGGGGGTGAAAGGGCCCCCCCCCCCGGGAAAAATGTGCATTTAAAGGGGTGCCCCTCCCTTTTATTTCCGGTGTGAACGGGCCCCTTACAAAGGGTTTCATTTCGGGAGGCCCCTCTCCGTATCCCGGGGGGAAAGGGCCCCCCATTTCAATTTTTGCAGTTAAAAGGGAGCCCTTTCCCGGGGATAACCCGTGTGAACGGGCCCGTTCAAAAGTTTCGTACTGGGAAGCCCCTCCTTTTAAAACCGGGGGGGTTTAAAGGGGGCCCCTTAACAATGTTCGTTTCGCAAAACCTCTCCTGTATTCCCGGTTTTGGAAAAGGGTCCTTTTACAATGTGCAGGTTTCTTCAGGCCTTTCCTGTTTTACCCCGGGGGTGAACCGGGCTCCTTTTTTACAATGTTTCAGTTTCTGCAGCTCTCCTTGGGAAAAAACCGGTGGGGAAGGGGTCCCCGTACAATGTGCAAAATTTTTGCAGCTCCTTTCCCGTAATTTCCCGGGGTGAAAGGGCCCCCCTTTTAAAAATGTTTCCCGTAAAATGAAACTCTCCTGAATTTTCCGGGGGTGGAAAAGGGGTCTTATACAAATTTTTGGGGGTACTGCAGTTCTACTGTATTTCCCGGTGGAACGGGGGTCCCTTTAAAATGGGCCCGTAACCCCCGGGAGCCCCCCTCCCCGTATACCGGTGTGGAAAGGGCTCTTTAAAAAATGTTGGGGTACTGCAAACCCTTCCCCCGGAAAACCCCGGGGTGAACGGGGCCCCCATAAATGTTTTCAAATTTAATGGGCTATCCTGTTTTACCGGTTGGGGAACGGGCCTTAAAAATGTTGGGGACTGGGAGCTTTCCTGTTAAAAACCCGGGGTGAACGGGGCCCCTTTACAATTTTGCATTTCTGGGAGCTTTTTTTCCCGTATACCGTGGGGGCGGGCCCCTTAAATGTGGCCCGTACTGGGGACTATCCTGTATAAAAGGTGTGGGGAAAGGGCCCCCCCTTTAACAATGTGGGGAGTAATGCCGCTCTCCCGTATTAACCCGGTTGTGGAACGGGCCCCTTATACAAGGGTTTTTCAAGTTAACTGCACTCTCCCTGTAAAACCCGGGGTGAAAAGGGTCCCCTGTACAAAAGTGCAGTAAAATTGGGAGCTCTCCTGTATACCCGGTTGGGGAAAAGGGCTCCTTTTACAATGTGGGAGTACTGCAGCCCTCCTTTTAATTTCCCGGGGTTTTTTTAAAGGGGGGCCCCTTTTCAATGTTTTCGTACTGCCAAACTCTCCTGTTTTTACCGGTGTGAACGGGCCCTTTTAAAATTTGCCCGTTTTGCAGCTTTCCCCGTATTCCGGTTTTAAGGGGCCCCCTTTACAATGTTCAGGGCTGGGAGCTCTCCCTGGGAAAAACCGGGTTTTTAACGGGCTTTTTTTACAATTTTGCCCCCCGTACCCCAATCCCTGTATAACCGGGGTGAACGGGGCCCCCCTTAAAAACCTTTTGCAGGGATTTAAACTCTCCCGTTTTTCCGGGTGGGAAAGGGGGCCCCCTTTTAAAAATTTTTGGGAGTATGCAGCTCTCCCCGTATACCCGGGGGTGAAGGGCCCCTTTTACAAAGTGCAGTACTGAGCCTTTCCCGTATACCCGGTGTGAAAAGGGCCTCCTTTTTTCAATGTGCAGTACTGCAGCTCTCCTGTATACCCGGGGGTTTTAAAGGGCCCCCCCCACAATGTGCCCTTTTAATTTGGGAAAAAACTCCCGATAACCGGGGTTTAACGGGGTCCTTTTAAAATGTGCAGTACTGCAAAACTCTCCTGTATAACCCCGGGGGTTTTTAAAGGACCCCCTTAATCTCCCCTCCGAAAAACCCGGGGGAAAGGAAAAAAGGTTAGGGGCCCCCGTTACCCGGTGAGGGCCCCCAACAAGTTCAGTACTGGGACCTTTGTATTGGGAAGGGGCCCGTTTTAACCGGAATCAGGTACCTGGGAAATTCTCCCCTTTGTTCCCCCCCCCCCCCCCCGGGGTTTAAGGGAATTTCAGGAGGGGGCTTTAGTAAATGCCATTTAAACAGGGGGGCCCCGTTTTACAACCCGGTTACAAGGGGGGCTGGGAGTACTGCACTTGTAATTAAAAGGGGGGCCCCTTTACACCGGTAAAAACAGGAGAGCTGCAGTAAATGCCCCCATTGTAAAAAAGAGCCCCTTCACACCGGTAAAGGGAGAAAATTGCAGTACTGCCCCATTGTAAAAGGGCCCCCTTCACACCGGGGAAAACGGAGAGCTGCAAAAAACTGCCCCAAATTGGGAAGGGGGCCCTTTCCCCCACCGGGGATACAAAGGGGAGCTGCAGTAAAATGCCAAAAATTTGTAAAAGGGGCCCGTTCCACCCCTTAAAAAACAGGAAAAGGGGTTTCAGTATGCAAAAATTTTACAGGGGCCCGGTTTAAACCGGGAAAACAGGAGAGGTGGCCCGTAAAATGCACAAAATTTTAACAGGGGCCCCTTAAAACCCTTAAAAACAGGAAGCTGGGAGTAAAAAGCACATTGTAAAGGGGCCCCCTTTACCCCCGGTTACAGGAAAAGCTGGGGAGTTTCTGCACATTGGGACAGGAAGCCCGTTTTTCCCCCAAAGGTATTTCAAAGGAAAAGGGGTGCAGTACTGCACATTGTAAAAAGACCCGTTCACACCCGGGATAAAAAAGGGGAGCTGCAGTACGCCATTGTTTAAGGGGCCCTTCACACCCGGGATTTCAGGAGAGCTGGGAAGTCTGCAAAATTTTTAAGGGGCCCTTTTACACCGGTAAAAACAGGAGAGGGTTGGGGAGTAATGACAAATTTTTAAAGGAGGGGTTCAAACCGGAAAAAAAAGGGAGGGTGCAGTACTGAAAAATTTTTTTAAAGGGGCCCCTTTTTCCACCGGGGAAAACAGGAGAAACTGAGTACTGCAAAATTTTTAAGGGGGCCCCTTTTCCCCCGGGTTTCAGGAGAGCGCAGTAAATTTCCCCATTGTATAAGAGCCCCGGGTTTTAAAACCGGTATACTGAAAAGAACTTCAGTACTGCCCCAGGAAGCCCGTTTTACACCGGTATACAGGGGAACTGCAAAAACTGCACATTGTTTAAAAAGGCCCGTTTTACACCGGGATTTTCAAAGGGGGAGCGCAGTATGGCACATTTTTAAGGGGGCCCCTTTTTAAAACCCCGGGATACCCCGGGGGACTGCAGTACTTTCACATTGTAAAAGGGGCCCGTTTCACACCGGTATACAGGGGAGCTGCAGTCTGCACATTTTTATAAAAGGGGCCGTTTTACACCGGTATACGGAGGAGGGCCCCCGTACTGCCACATTTTATAGGGCCCCCTTCACACCCGGAAAAAAACAGGGGAGCTGCAGTAAATTTCACATTTTACAGGAGGGCCCCTTTTCCCCCAACCCGGGTTTAAGGAAGCTCAGTAACTGGGACATTGTAAAAGGAGCCCGTTCACACCGGAAAACAGGAGGTGGGAGAACCGGGACATTGTAAAGGCCCCTTTTACACCGGGGGAAAAAAGGAAGCTGCGTACTGCAAAATTGTACAGGGGGGCCCCTTTTTACACCGGTTTTTACAGGAGAGGGGGCGTAATGCAAAAATTTCAGGGGCGTTCACACCGGTATACAGGAGGCTGCATACTGCACATTTTAAGGGGCCCTTCCCGGATTCGGAGAGCTTTCAGTACTGACTTGTAAAGGAGCCCCTTCAACCGTTACAGGAGAGCTGCAAATACTGCAATTGAAAGCCCCTTCACACCGGGGATAAAGGGAGGGTGCAGGACTGCCCATTGTTTTAAGGGGGCCCCCCTTCCCCACCGGTAACAGGAAAAACTGCAACTAGACATAGTTAAGGGGCCCCGTTCACAAACCGGGGATACAGGAGAGCTTTCAGTAAATGCACATTGGGAAGGGGGGGCCCTTCACCAAAACCGGTTTTTTCAGGGAACTGCAGGGCCCGGGTACCTTGTTTTAAAAAAAGCCCTTTTAACCGGTAAAAACAGGAAAGCTTTCATAAAATGGGACATTGTAAAGGGGGGCCCTTTTACACCGGTATACGGATAGTGGGAAATTTTACAAATTGTAAAAGGGCCCCCCTTTTTTTTACACCGGTAAACAGGAGGGGAAAAGCAAAAAAAACTTTCAAAATTTTTAAAGTGGCCCTTTTCAAATGGGAAAAACAGGGGAGCCCGCAGTACTTGGGACAATTGGTTTTTAAGGCCGTTTTCCCCCGGGTTTTTAAAAAGGAGAGCTTGGGGAGTTAACTGCACATTTTTATAAAAGGGGGCCCGTTCACAACGGTTAAAACAGGGGGGAGCCTGGGAGTACTGCAAAATTGTACAGGGGCCCGGGTTCCCCCAAACCCGGGATCCAAAGGGGAGCCCGAAATACTGCACATTTTTAAAGGGGCCCCGGGTTTACAAACCCGGGATAAAGGGGGAGCTGCATTCTGCAAAATTGTAAGGAGCCCGTTTTACACCCAAAAAACAGGAGAGCCTTTTCAGTAGCAAAATTTTTTAATAAGGGCCCTTCTACCCCCCGGGTTTTACAGGAAAAGAGTCCCTTAACCTTTTCACATTGTAAAAAAGAGCTCCGTTTTAAAACCGGGGGGGAACAAGAGTAGCAGTACTGCACTTTTTAAAAGAGGAGCCCGTTTTACACCCTTTTTTACAGGAGGGCTGCGTAATGCAATTTTTATAAAAAAAGCCTTTCCCCGTTTACAGGGGAGGGTCGACTTTTCACAAATTTTTAATTAAAAACCCCCTTTCACCCCCGGTATACAGGGGAGTTGGGGAGTTTTGCACATTGTAAAAAGGGGGCCCCCTTTTTACACCGGTTAAAAACAGGGAAAAGCCTTTCAGTACTGCACATTTTTAAGAGCCCCTTTCCCCACCCCCGGGTTTTACAGGGAGTTGGGATACTGGGAACTTGTAAAGGGGCCCCCTTTCCCCACCGGTAAAAACAGGAGGCTGGGAAATAATGCACATTGTAAAAGAGCCCGTTCACCCCGGTATACAGGAAAGCTGCCCCGTAATGCACCTTTAAAGGGCGCCCGGTTTCCCCCACCGGTTTTACAGGGGAAAACGGCCCGTTTCCCGGGGAACCCTTGTTTTAAGGGGCCGTTCCCCACCGGGTTTTACAGGAAAACTGCCCGTTAAAATGATCTTGTTTAGGGGCCCCTTTCTCAAACCGGGATACAGGAGAGCCCCCCTTAAAAAGCCAACATTGTAAAGGGCCCCCTTCCCCCACCGGGGATACGGAGAGCTGGGAGTAACTGCAAAAATTTTTCAAAAGCCGTTTCCACCACCGGGAAATTTCAGGAAAGCTGCAGGACTGCACAATTTTAAAGAAGGCCCCCTTCAACCCCGGGATACAGGGAAAAAGCTTTCAGTAACCCGCACAAATTTTACAGGGGGGCCCCTTTTTAACCCCCGGTAAAACAAAAAAGAGCTGCAGTAAAAGCACAAAATTTTTAAGGGGCCCCATCACACCGGTTTTCCCGGAGAGAGCCCGTAAATGGGACCAAATTTTTAAAGGGGCTTTTCACACCGGGGATACAGGGGGCTGTCAGTTCTGGGAAAATTTGTAAAAAGGGGGCCCTTTTTACAAACCCGGGGGAAAAAACGGAGGCCGCAGTAAATCACTTGTAAAAAAGGCCCGGGTTTACAACCGGTATTAACAGGAGAGCTTTCAAATAAATGCAAATTGGGAAGCGGGGCCCCCTTTTTCCCCCGGTATTTCAGGAGAGCTGGGCCCAGTTAACCCCTTGGAAAAAAGGGGGGGTTATAAAGGAAACCCCTTCACACCGGGGATAAAAAGGAGGCTGCAGTACTGCACATTGTTAAAAAGGGCCCGTTTTCCAAACCCCCTTTACAGAGAGCTGCAGTACTGCACAAATTTTTAAAGGGGCCCTTCCACAAACCCGGGATACAGGAAGCTTTCAGTAACTGGTTTTTTTTTTTACAGGGCCCTCTTTTTTACACCGGGAATTTCCCGGAGGGCCCGGGAGTAAATTTTCAATTGTAAAGGAAACCCCTTTCCCCACCGGGATTCAGGAGAGCTGGCCCGTAAATGCACCCTTGTAAAAAAAAAACCCTTCAACCGGTTAAAAAGGAGGGCTGAAATACTGCACCTTTTTTAAAAAGGGGGCCCGTTTCCCCCACCGGTAAAACAGGAAAAGCTGCAGTAAAATGCACATTGTATTGGAAAGCCGTTCCAAAAAGGTAAAAACAGGAGACTGGGGAATATTGGCCCCATTGTAAAGGGGGGCCCGTTTTCCCCACCGGGGAATAAAAGGAGGGGAAAAATGAAAGTTTCTGCACATTTGTTTTAAAAAACCCGGGTTTAACCGGTTTTACAGGAGAGCTGCCCGTAAATGCACATTTTAAATAAAAAAGCCCCCGGGTTTTACACCCGGTATACAGGAGGAAATGCATTTAACTTTCAAATTGTTTTAGGGGACCCGTTTTACACCGGTTAAAACAAGGAGGCCCGCATTTTCCCGACAAATTGTACAGGGGCCCCGTTCACACGGTATACCCGGGGAGCCCCGCAGTACTTGGGAATTTTTACAAAGGGGCCCCTTTTTAAACCCCCCGGTTTTCCCCAAAGGGGAGCTTTGGGAGTACTGCCCCCATTGGTTTTTGGGGGCCCCCTTTAACCCGGTATACAGGAGAGCTGCAGTACTGCACATTGTAAGGGCCCCGGGTTTACCCGGTTTTTACAGGAGAGCTGCAGTACTCACATTGTAAGGGCCCCTTCCAACCGGTATTTCGGAGATGCATACACATATGTACAGGAAGACAGTTCCATATCAAACGGTTTTACAGTGAGACTGACGCAGTAATGCACATTGTAGAGGAGAACCGTTCACACAACAGGTATACTGGAGAGCTGACTAGTACTGCACATTGTATAGGAATCCGTTCACACGGTATACAAGGAGTAGCTGCAGTACTGCAACATTTGTATAGGACGCCAAGTTCACACCGGTATACAGCGAGAGATGCACGTACTGCACATTGTACAAGGATCGCCCGTTACACCCGGTATACAGGAGAGCTGACAGTACTGCACACATTGTACAGGGGCACGTACACACCGGTATATAGGTGTTGCTGCATGAGTACTGGCCATTGTATAGGAGCCCGTTCATCACGGTAGATGGAGAGCTGCAGTAACTCTGGCCATCTGTATGGAGTCCCGTTCCACACCGGTTTTATCAGGAGAGCCTGACAGTAACTGCACACATTGTATAAGAGCCAGTTCTCAAGGTATACAGGTAGAGTGCAGTTACTGAAATTGTATAGTGGGACCATGTTCACAACCAGGTATAACCGGTGTGATGCAAGTATCGCAGACATTGTAATAAGAGACAGTTCACAACGTATACAGGAGAGCTGCAGTACTGCTCTTACGTACAGGAGCCCTCATTATCAACGGGTATACAGGAGAGCGGCAGTAATAGCAAATTGTATAGGGGCCTGTTCACACTGGTATACAGGGAGAGTGCAGTACTACACAATTGTATAGGAGCACATTCACACCGGTATACGGAGAGACTGCAAGTCACTTGCACGAGTGGTTAGGAGAACGTTCAAAAACCGCGGTATAGAGGACGAGATCAGATGCAGTACTGCACACATTGTATAGGGAGCCCGTTAAACAAACGTATCGAGGAGGGAGGCTGCAGTATCTTGACATTGTATAGGGGCACACGTTACACGGTTATACTGGAGAGCTGCCAGTAATGAACAATTGGATAAGAGCACGTTCACTACACCGGGATCCGGATTGAGCCTGCAGTATCTGCAATTGTACAGGGGCCCGTTCACCCCGGTATATCAGGTAGGTTGCAGTAATGCAAAATTGTTAAAGGAGCCACGTTAACATCGGTATAAAGGAGAGCTGAAGTACTGCACATTTGTATAGGAGCACCGCTTCCTCAACCGGTTGTACAGCTGAGAGCCTGCAGTACTGAACATTGTATAGGAGCCGTTACACACCGGTATAAAGGAAGAAGAAGTTGCAGTACTGCACTTTTGTTACAGGAGCACGTTCACACGGTATTCAGGAGAGAAATGCAGCACTGCACATTGTAAAGGTGCCGCCGTTTTCACACAGGTATGATAAGGATGAGCTGCCAGCTACCCTGAACATATGTACAGGGGACCGTTCACTCAGGGTATACAGGGAGAGCTGAGTTAACCTGCACATTGTATAGGGCACGTTAAAACGGTATAACAGGTGCAGTTGAAGTACTGCACATTGTATTAAGCACGACGTTATCACTACGGTATACAAGGAGAGATGCGCAGTTACCTGCACGATTGATACTCAGAGACCGTTACACCACAGGTATACTGGAGAAGTCTGCACGTACTTGCACATTGTATAGGGAAGCCCGTCTCACACCGGTTTACAGGAGAGAACGGTCGCACGGAGTACTACAATTGTACTGGAGCTCCGTTCAATATCACAGGTCCCTTACAGACGAGACATCGCAGTAAGGAAATCATTGTACAAGGGGGCTCAAGTTCAAACCGGTTATTCAGGAGCTGCTGCAGTACATCGCACATTGTACAGGGGGCCCGATTTCATCAAATCGGGGTATATCAAGGATGAGATGCAGTACTGAAAATTGTATAGGCGCCCGTTAACTAGGATATTCAGAGATGAGATCGCAAGTACTGCTCATTGTTCTGGGGGAACGTTCACAACCGGATATACAGGAGAAGCTGCTGCTACTGGAACTTACACTTGTTAAGGAGCCCGTTCACACCAGGTATACAGAGAGTGCTGCACGTAATGCCACATTGTATAAGGCCGTTTCACACCGGTATACAGGAGAGTCGCCAGTATCATGCCACATTGTAACAGGGGCCCGTTCACACGGTATACAGTGAGAGTGCAGTTACTGCTCATATGATAAAGGAGCCCCGTTAACACCGGTATACAGGATGAGCTGCAAGTAATGCACACATTGTTACAGGGAGCCCGTTACACACCGGACTTATACAGGAGGGATGCAGTACTAGCACATTGTACAGGGGCGTTCCATTCCGGTATATACAGGTGAGCTGCCCAAGTACCACCCTAACTACATGCTATAAGAGCAATCGTTCAACACCGGTTATTAAGGAGAGATTGCAGTACTTGCACATTTGTCACAGGAGCCTCCATTCAAAATACGGTTATCACGTGAGCTGCGCTACCTGCAACATAGCTTACACGGAGCATACGTTAACAAACGGGTTTCAGGAGGAGTGCAGTTAGACAAATTGTAGGAGTCCCGTTCTCAAACGGTATTGTATACAGGAGTGATGCACACAGTACTGCACATTGTTAAGAGCCTGTTCAAAAACGGTATACAGGTGATGACTGCAGAAATAATGCACATTGTATTAGGGCCGTTTCCACCGGTATACAGGAGAGCTGCAGTACTGACACTTTGTTACAGGGTCCGTTAACAACGGGATTACAAGGAGAGCTGCAGTAATTTCACATTGTAAGGAGCCCTGTTCACACCGGTATTAAAGTGAGAGATGCAGTACTGCACAGTTGTACAGGAGACAGTTCAAACGCGGTATTAGGAGAGCTGCTGTACCTGCACACTTGTATGGAGGACCGTTCACAACGGTATACTCAGAGGCTGCAGTACTGCTAAAGTGTAAAGGAGCCCGTTAACAACGGGTTACAGGAGTAGCTGCAGCTAGGACACTTTGTACAGGGGACCGTTCACACCTGGTATACAGAAGAGAGTTGCAGTACTGCAACAATGTATAGGGGACCGTTCACACGGGTATAATGGAGAGCGATTGCAGTAACTGTACATTTTTGGATCCCGTTCACACCGGTATAACAGGTGAGCTGCTAGTATCTTGCATTTGTATAGGAGGACCCGTTCACAACCGGTAGAATGGTAGAGCTGCAGTATGCACATTGTACTGGAGCCCGTTCACACGGTATACAGGAGGATGCTCTAAGTTAGCTGCACATTCTGTACAGTGGGCCCGTTGGCTCAACCAGGTATACGGAGTGCATGCAGGAATGCAGTCATATGGTACAGCGAGCCCCCGTTCACCCATCCCGGTCATACAGGCGAGACACTTGCAGTACTGCACATTGTTTCGCGAGACGTTCAATACGGTAATACGGACGAAGCTTGCAGTAATGCACATTGTACAGGGCACCGTTCACACGTATTACAGGAGTGAGCTGCCAGTATGCAAATTGTATAAGAGACAGTTCACAAACGGTATACAGTAGAGCTGCAAGGACTGACAATGTACAGGAGCCCGTTCACACCGGATGTTTCATCAGGGAGAGACTTGCATGTCTTACTGGCAACATTGTACAAGGGGACACTGCTTCACACGGTATACAGGAGGAGCTGCTGTACTGCACATTGTTCAGGAGCCAGTTCACAACGGTATAAGGTGAGCTGCAGTGATTGCACATTGTTACAGGGTACGTTAACACGGTATACAGGAGAGCATGCAACATGGATAAGAGCATGTAATCCAATTATATCCACTATGGCCACATGTTTTATTTAGCGCACCGCACACGTACTGGCACTATCGGCACCTTGTTTTACCTTGAATAGTACAATGCCATGAGGACGTTCCAAAGCATAATCTTTCTAGTTTAAGGGCACTTGAGTGATACTGACAATTGCTTGCCATTGAGTGATAAGTGATCAGTCATCTATTATAAATACCACACATACCTATTAACCTTACTAAGGACATTTCTAAAACAAAACATTTGTTTAGTACTAAGAATCTGGGAGTTGATATTAGGAAACAATGCAGTGAGAGGATTTAAGTGTGTAAGATGGTTTTAATCACCTTCTCATAGGTAAAGTGACCTCTAACAAATCGTTAGTAATTTTCTGAGACTTGTAACTATCCTGCAGAATAAGCATTTTATTTCTGTTAAGTCTAGAAACAGCACAAACTGCCATTTATACTCAGATAATTGTATGGAAAAAAGTGTATTAGATCGGTGATGGAACGTTTTATACTGCAAAAGCCAAGCCCCCGAAACCTGTACGAATACTATAAGGTTTTACAAGATGGGGATGTTCAATAAGAAGTTAAAAGAAACAAGGGGACACATTGTTTAAATTGCAATTTCGCCATCACGCAAGTTCAATTGGTTTGTGTGTCAGTTCTTTTTAAGAACCAGAATTTAAAATAAATCACAGCACAGGCTCTAAAACACATTCAAGTAATGACAAAAACCCCACAACAAACCATAATTACAGCTCAATGGTTTAACTAAGACTGAACCCTGTAGAGAGGCGCACAAACACAGTCCCAGCGCTAATTGGGACGGGTTATGAAAAGGTGCTGGACAAATTGATGAGCAGTAGCTCTTACTTACACAATAGTGGGGACTATTAAGATGAAAAATTGCACATTGAATTGGTATCCTGTGTAACACACAGTATGCAAATTAGCATATGTATCTATACTGGGGGATGGGACGATAGCTCGAACTGCAATTATACCAACAAGAAATTCAACACACTCTTATGCTATGAGGGCAGTCTGTTGGTTAGCTGTATTACAATTACATATAGATATAGGGTGATTCAAAAGCGGAGCCATTTATTACAGGTGCGGTGCAATGTGCTGGCTTACAGCCTATTTGTGATGCCCATACTATTCAATTGGGTGGGCTGCCCAGCACTTTTAGGTGTTCAACACAAAATACAGACCGTCCGCTCCCCAGCACTTTTAGGAAAATAAAAAGGACACTGGAAAAATATAAGGTATTCGTTAAGTGGCCACTGTACCATCCATATGCATAGGTGTGTGAGTGCTTGTCTTAGTGGTATTAAACATTTGTGGAATCTCCCCATGTATTATACTGTTTCTTTTATGCATGCTGGTGTGAACAGCTACCAATTAAATGCATCTGGTTTTTCCCCTAGTGGAGGGGTGTGTGAGCTACTGCTCAGCAATTAGCTGCACCTGTTTATCCTTCCTAAGCAGCGCTGGGGCCTGCGCTGCCTCCTACTGGGTTCAGTCTTTAGTTCAGCCAGTGAGCTTTAAGTATGGCCTCTGTTGTGTTCGAGTAAAAAATGTCCCATTTTTCTGTGATTTTTTTGACACAAAGCAAAAATGATTTCAGGTAAAGTTACCCCCTCATTCATTCCCTGATCAGGAGATTAACACTCTGAGGGTGCATTCACACAGCGCAGTTTTGGTGCAGTTTTAAGGGAGCTTTCACACAGCGCAGTTTTGGTGCAGTGTTAGGGTGCTTTCACACAGCGCAGTTTTGGTGCAGTTTTAAGGCTGCTTTCACACAGTGCAGTTTTGGTGCAGTTTTAAGGGAGCTTTCATACAGCGCAGTTTTGGTGCAGTTTTAAGGCTGCTTTAACACAGCACAGTTTTGGTGCAGTTTTAAGGAAGCTTTCACACAGCGCAGTTTTGGTGCAGTTCATTACCAGCAAGCTTTTTGCACTTATTAAAACAGTTTGCAAATTGAGTCATCAGTGTTTGTATCCACAAGATGTCACAGCCATTGATTACTTACTGGAAACACTTTCCTGAACAATTTAGACAATTGAGAGAAGCTGCTGGTAATAAGGGCAGTTTAATTGGAGCGCAGTTAAAACTGCACCAAATCTGCGCTGTGTGAAAGCAGCCTAAAACGCACCAAAACGTGCTGTGTGAAAGCAGCCTTAAAACTGAACCAAAACTGCACTGTGTGAAAGCTTTCCTTAAACTGCAGCAAAACTGCGCTGTGTAAAGCCAGCCTTAAAACTGCACCAAAACTGCGCTGTGTGAAAGCCGCCTTAAAACTGCAGCAAAACTGCGCTATGTGAAAGCAGCCTTAAAACTGCAGCAAAACTGCGCTATGTGAAAACCGCCTTAAGACTGCACCAAAACTGCGCTGTGTGAAAGACGCCTTAAAACTGCAGCAAAACTGCGCTGTGTGAAAGCAGCCTTAAAACTGCACCAAAACTGCGCTGTGTGAAAGCCGCCTTAAAACTGCAGAAAAACAGAGCTCAGTGAAATCAGCCATAAAACTGCGGCAAAACTGCGCTATGAGAAAACCGCCTTAAGACTGCACCAAAACGGGGCTTGGAAAGCCCTAAAACGCAGCAAAACTGCACTGTGTAAAGCACCTTAAAACGAAAAACCAAAACGCGCTGTTGGGAAAGCCGCCAAAAACTGCACCAAACTGCGCTAGTAAAAACACCTTAAAACTGCACCAAAACGCACATGTGAAAACCGCCTTAAAAACTGCACCAAAAATTTCCTGGGGTGAAAGCACCCTTAAAACTACACAAAACGCGCGTGTAAAATCTCCCTTTTCATACTGCCCAAAACTCCTTGTGAAAGCTCCCTTAATACTGCACCAAAACGCCTGTGGAAATCTGCCTTAATACTGCCCCAAAACGCGCTGTGGAAACTGCCTTCAACGCACCAAAATGCCTGTTGAAAGCTCCTTTAAACTGACCAAAACTGCGCGTTGGGAAACTCCTTTAAAATGCCCAAAAAACTGCGTTTGGGGAAAGCCCCCTTTAAAACTCACCAAAACTGCGCTGGTAAAAGCACCCTTTAAAACTGCGCTGTGTGAAAGCTGCCTGATGTTGTAGCGGTTCGGTAAGCAGCACCCAGTAACATCTGTGCTCTATTAAGAGAACGTGACCAGATTCAATAGATGTGATCACAGGAGTCATCTTAAAGTTGCTATCACACCATGTGCTTTTGTGCAGCAATGTATGTTCATATGCTGTGTGAACATACCCTTCTTTGTGTGTTTGGGTCCATCGACAGAACCAAACACGCATCTAACAAAGATCAGTTACACTGCTCGCAATGTAAAACACGTAGCGGCGTTCACATGAGTGTTTAAACTAAACGTGTTACATTCCCGTCTTTTCTGATCCGCCTAATGTCATGAAAATTTCTTGGTCCTAAATGCAAGCAGGAGCCGATAAAAATATAATGGCGATCCTGCTGCATCCAAACAAGCAGCTGCATGTTGGATACGTGTTGGGCCATGTTCACACGTCTCAGCTCAGGGCGTATTTCCGGATGTAATTACGTCCCGAAATACGTTTCAAATACGTGTCAAAGTGTGGCGCGTATTTCGTGTCGTAAATACATTCCCCGTTCTTGACTATGGGGATTTACATCGCGAAATAAGCCTCAATAAGTGACAGGGGACTAAATTTTACGATCTTATTTACACACGCCCGCGGAAATACGCCTCGTGTGAATGACGAGGCGTATTTTACATTGGAATCAATGCTAATCTAACTGTTCGTTATTTGAAACTTATTTCGGGACGTATTTGTGGACGTAATTACACCCCGAAATAAGCCGTGTGAACACAGCCTTAGATTTGATTGAGCCTAGGTTTTTGGATGCGATTTTCAGGTCCAACACAGACCTGAAATAGTATCCAAAAACAATGTGAACAAACCCCAAGTATCATTAACCACATAAAGCACAGTCCCATGTCTCATCACTGTACTTCTCAATGGGAAGATCAGCTTTGCTATGCTGCTGTCATCCCACAATTACCGAAAGTACCTGAGAATAAACAAGCTTTTCACACAAAAAATATCCCGAAAAATTTCCCCCCTTGGCTTATACTCAGTCACGTCGGCACGCGGGGCGCGCTGTGATGCCCGAGTGCCAACAGGGGCGCTTCATTATATGCGACTCCTCAGGGAGCGCATTGACTGAAGCCGAGTACCTGACAGCGTCCCCGGGCGCTGCGGTGGCCCAGGCGCTGTCAGCTATCTCTTCCCCGACTCCTCCTGAGCGCACACAGGAGAAGAGATACCACTGCGGAGCAGAGAGCCAGCGCTCCGTGCTCTGCAGTGGACTCCGGGCGACCGCAGACTGGCGGGTTTTCCAATTTTCCAGCACAGGCAGTGTGTGTCTCACGCTGCGTGCGCCGGCCTGATGACATCACCACCTGTGCAGAAAATGCAGGAGAGGGCGCGGAGGCCGACAGCGAGGAGCGAGCCGCAAGGGAAAGGGAGCAGCGGGAGCTAATAAGTGGGTTTTTTTTGTTTAAAACCCATTCCCATACCGCCTATACCCGCCTACCAGCCTGCCTAGGGGACCCTATACCCGCCTAACAGCCAGCCTAGGGGGAACCTATACCCGCCTACAGCCAGCCTAGGGGGAACCTATACCCGCCTACACCGGGCCCAGGGAACCTAAAACCCGCCTACAGCCCGCCTAGGGGGAACCTATACCCGCCTACAGCCCGCCTAGGGGGAACCTATACCCGCCTACAGCCTGCCTAGGGGGAACCTATACCCGCCTACAGCCTCCAGGGGGACCAAAACCCCCAACACCTGCCTAGGGGGACCATACCCGCCTACAGCCTGCCTAGGGGACCTAATAAACCCGCCTATAGCCTGCCTAGGGGGACCTATACCCGCCTACAGCCTGCCTAGGGGGACCTATACCCGCCTACAGCCTGCCTAGGGGGACCTATACCCACCTATAACATACCTGCCTATAGCTTGCCTAGGGGGACTAATACCTGCCTATAGCCTGCCTATTGGGGCAATTACCTGCCTATAGCCTGCCTAGGGGGACCTATACCCGCCTACAGCCTGCCTAGGGGACCATACCCGCCTACAGCCTGCCTAGGGGACCTATAAACCCCCCTATAACATACCTGCCTAAGCTTTGCCTAGGGGGACTAATACCTGCCTATACCTGCCTATTGGGCAATTACCTGCCATACCTGCCTAGGGTACCTATACCCGCCTACAGCCTGCCTAGGGGGACCTGTACCTGCCTATAACATACCTGCCTATAGCTTGCCTAGGGGGACTAATACCTGCCTATAGCCTGCCTATTGGGGCAATTACCTGCCTATAGCCTGCCTAGGGGGACCTATACCTCCTATAACAACCTGCCTATAGCTTGCCTAGGGGACTTATACCTGCCTATAGCCTGCCTATTGGGCAATTACCTGCCCTATACCGCCTAAAGGGGGCCTATAACTGCCTAACCCTGCGTATGAGGACATATAGCTGCCTATATCAGCCCCATGGGGACATTAAAACTGCCTATACATCCTATAACCTCCTAAGGGGACATTAACTGCCTATACCTCTCTATGGGGGATATTAAAGTGCCTATACTTGGCCTATTAATTTTTATTGGTATCTATTTTTATTTTTAAATTCACCAGTACCACTGCATTTTCCACCCTAGCTTATACTCGAGTCAATAAGCTTTCCTGTTTTGTGCAAAAGTAGGCCTCGGGTTTACTCGAGTATATACGGGAATAGCAGGGTGTGATTAACTTCGGACATGGTCCCTGCAGGCAACTTAAAGGGTCTTTTCCACGGGGGCTGCTTTTTTTAAGACCCTTTCAAAAACAAGTCACTTGAATAATTTCCTACCTATTCCAATACCCCCTTTTTAGGGGTCTCACCCTCATCGCATACTACAAACCCGTTCATTTCTCCTAGGTGCCACACTGGGCCATACTACAACCTTTCCATCCTCCTGAAGGGTCCAGAACGGGTTCTATACTACAACCTTCAACCTCCGAACGCCAGCACTGGTTTCATACTACTGACCTTTTCTCTCTCTCATAAAAGCTGCCACACGGTTTAAATATACTCTGACCTTTTTCTCCAAGGTTCCAGCACTGGTCGCTAAGCACAGACCTTCTTCACGCAGCCTACTAAGCCGGAAACCCCCGAATTTAAAATAAATAAAGAAAAACAGGGTAGGTAAAAATCAATTTATGAACAAACCCCCTTTAACTTTTTTCCACGAAAAAAACTTCAACACATGGTTTTAGAGAAATTTATGGGCATTTTGGGAATTCCAGCAACCCAAGCCTAACATCCACAATGCTCTCACCATTTTCCCCCCATAACCAAAAATCCACACCGGGGTCACTCTCCCCCATTTAACTATGGGTTCTTTTTTTTACCACCGACTCCACAGCAAATGCTTTAAAACCTGACACCCACAAACACCCCAATATTAAAAAACCTCGGGCACCATGTTTTTCGGGCGCCCCCAACGCAAAAACCAGTTTAAACATAACACCCTGAACTTATCTTTTAAAAAGGGGTCTCCCATCTTAGAACAATAGGGCACCCAACCCTTTAAAAGCACACCCACCTTACCCCCCCCCAAACCCCCCAGTTCTACAACACATTTTTACCCCAAAATAAGCAATTTGCCAAATCAAAAAATTTGACTTCCCCCAAACCCTTTAAAAAACAGACAAATACAAGAGTCTAAGCCAAGTAAAAAGTCCCCCCTCAAGCCCCCAAATATAAACACAAACATGGACGAAAAGTTAACTGAGATTTGGGCAAAGGGACCACTTCCAAAAGGGTTCCAACACCCCAGTGCACCCATAAGAACCCAACTACAACACCATGGAGCCCCCGAAGATCTTTAAAACACAGATTTTTTCACACATCCAACAAAGTTTCAATTAATGACTATAACAAAGACTCACCTTTTCCTCAGAGAACAAACCAGCCCCACACAAAATAGCACAACCTCCACTCTTTTGGGGCCCAAACCAACTAAGACACAAAAACCAAATCTCTACTTTGCGCAAGACTCCCACCACCCCGCACCCAAAAAAGGGACAAACCAGACCGAGGTATTGCAGCTATTTAAAAACCCCACACTGCAGCTAACGGGGCTCCTCAGAAAACCCAAACCCGGACTGTTTCAAGGGGGAGCGGACCCCAAACGGGAAAACCCAAAGCCCGACTGATCCCAGGGGGAGCGGAGCCCAAACGGAAGAAAAGGATATACCTGAACCCCTCCCCAATTTTCCAAACAAAGAAAATAACTTCTTGGCAAAAAAATTTGATAAAACCACTCTTGGGGCACGCTTTCCCATTCACCACAAAATCAAAACTGCACTGCTTCACAAATTTTAATTTTTTTTTTTTTTTTAATTTTTTTGAAAACATCAAACAAAATTTCAGCAGACAATGCCCAGGGTACGTTTCCCATTGACATCACTTAAAAAAGGTATCTTAACATAACATTTTTTAATTTTTAAAAAGTGCAGTTCCTGCGAAGGTCATAAAATATGGGTCTAAATTTTTTTTTTTTTCCCCCTCCCTTCTAAAGCCATAACTTTTTTTTTTTCTTTCCACCTATATAACTATAGGGGTTTTTTTTTGAAAAAATTCTTTTCCAAAGGGGTTATTCATATTACCAAGCATATACTGGGAATGGCAAAAAAATTTTAAGTGGGGCAAAATGTGAAAAAGAGCGTGCTTTTTCACGCTTTTCATTTTTGGGAAAAAGAAGTTTCTCTGTATTCTACAGGTTTTACGCATCCGGCAATTCCCCAAACTGTGGGGTTTCGTTATTTTTGGGTACCGAAAAAAAATTCCAAAACTTTTTCAATTTTTGAAATTTGCGGCACCATCTATTCAACTAATAATTTTTTTTTGAAAACACCTACTTGTGATGGGGGGCATTTTTTTGCGGGCTGAATGCATTTTTTATATTTTAAAACTTTTTGGGAATGCGCGATTTTTTTGATGACCGTTTCCTATTTTTATAGATGTGAAATACCAAAAAACGCATTTTTGCCTTTGGGGAATTTTCTTTCTTCTCGGGTTTTCCGTATGGAAAATGATTTAATTTAAAATCCCCGACTTTTTCGGACGCCGTACCAAAATGGGGGAACTTTCTTATTTTATTTTTTATTTGTAAAATGGCAAAAGGGGGGGATTTAAACTTTTAATACTTTTTAAAAAATTTTACAATTTAAAACTTTTTTTTTCACAAAAACCCGAGTCCCTTGGCCTTTAAACCCTCTAGAGGGTGCATCATTTATAAAACCCTAATGCATTTATGTGCAATGCTTTGGGTGTACAAAGAGGGGCGTTCCCCACTTCCGCCTGGGGGCCGATTTTGGGGAAATTGATAACATGGCACGAGGAGGGCCCTTTACAAACTTCCAGCTGCCATCTTTACCCACAGAAACCCGCGATTACGCCTTACCATTTATTTAGCCGCAACTCTCCGGCGTTAGGGGGGCGCAGTGCAAAAAACCCCTAAAAGCCGCTACCCCGCATAGGGGCAAGGTTACTCCATTCGTAAAGGGGTTTTAAAAAATAATAATTTGACAGGAAATGTATAAAAACACAACTCAAGAACAGTTCATTCATATGTTTTTACTTTTTCAAAAAGGGTCGCATCTGTTCAAAATAACGTTTCACAAAACCTAAAGGTGAAAGCAAAATGGGGGCCTCCGACAACCATCTCCACTGGTGGGCCCCCGACAACCATCTCCACTGGTGGGCCCCCGACAACCATCTCCACTGGTGGGCCCCCGACAACCATCTCCACTGGTGGGCCTCCGACAACCCCCACTGGTGCCTCCGACAAACCCTCCCACTGGGGGCCTCCCCACAACCATCTCCACTGTGGGCCTCCGACAACCCTCTCCACTGTGGGCCTCCGACAACCACTCCACTGGGGGGCCCCGACAACCACTCCAAAGGGGGGCCCAAGAAAATTCCCAATTTTGGGCCCTGAAATCCAAACTGGGGGGCTTTTCAGAAGGGAAAAGAGGGCAGAAAGCAAAGAGCATTTATAGTCATCAATAGTTGCTTTATGGTGGGATCTAAGAATCAGCAGCAATGATGGCCCCTAGAATTAACTCCACCCCAACCTGACACTGTATAACATAGCATTCAAAGGTGAACATGCCACATAATGTCCTTGAATGCACAAAAGCAATTTACCCAAAAATTTTTTTAGTAAAAAAGATACAGAAAAACTTGCGCTGACAGGACGTTCAAACTGCTTTAAGGCAGTGTAAAAAAGCCAATGTAAAGCTGTTTTTTCGCAGGTCAACATACAGGAAAGGGGCCAATACCACAAGTCTTTTGGGCCCCGGCAAACCCCCTTTTCCCCGGTCTTTCTTCT